>JAVRXN010000009.1:82659252-82814252 GCA_033556935.1 Timema podura | reverse complement strand
TTTCCTCGATGGATGGCTATTAAGATCCAATTACGGTTCGACAAATAAATGAACACCAATGCGCGGATCGAAATGAAAGCACCAATGTGGTGGTAACGGGGATGGTTGCCATTTTCTTAACGAACTATATTTTCATTTATCCACCTTTGCTAGCAATTCATAGAAAACTTTTAATATCTTTAAGCTATCATTTTCTTGTATATTAATAAAACGAGAAGTTTATTTGTCTGTCATGAGCATTGTGCGATATCTACCGCACACAGAGGACTTAAATTTAAAATTTAGCAGCCCTTGTGAACGAATATATGCACCTGGAAGAAGGAATTTTAAAATTTGGATTATATTTTTTTTAATTTATTAAAAACTAGTCCGGTAGAAATAAAATGAATATATTTTATTCCGTCTGTTTGAAGTTAAGAAAAACGTAGCCCGGGGTAGCCGAGCAATACATTGCAACGCCGGGTACTTTAACTAGTTTTAACTAAAAAGATATTCTGAAAAGTTATTACGACACCTTAGCTCTCAGTGGCGTATCTGCCTACCAAGATGAGGGGTTCCGTGTTAGATTCCCGGTAAGAACGAAAAATGTAGCATCGATTAAATATTATTTTATTTTAATTTGTTTTTGTTCGCACATTATTATTATTATGCGTCACACAGGGGGTGCGGATTATTTATATCATACATAATACAACCTTGGTTCAAATTTTAAGCCTCGCCTAAGGGTTCATGAAACCCTAGCCCAAGGCCTGCTGAATACGGAGAGAGTAGACAAAATAAAAAAACGTATACGGACTCTTAAGGATATGGGGTTTACGGAGTGTGTAGACGAGTCTTTATAAATCACGACAAAAGGACACCTCATCTTGATCCATCTTCACTAAGGACACTTCCAGAAAGATATATCCCATTGAAATATACCAGACGTAGGCGAGACTTTATCTCTTAATATCTTTTAAAAACACGTGTGAAGAGTTCGAGTTGAGAGGTTACTGAAAAGAAGAAAACTTGAATAGAGATTTCAATTATTATTTTTTTTCGGACATCGGAAGGGATTTAGGGTGGGGGGGGGGGGGGGGTGGCAACCTCTTTTTATTTTTATTTTTTTACGTGATTAAAAATAGGGTACCAATGTTCTCAGTCTTTCTGAAGAATACAAAAAAAATGGATCTCTTAAGAGGCTCTTGAGACTGAATAATCCATATTGTTCGTTGATCTCGGATTGTCATCCGAAATAATAAAACAACTTGTGTCCTAGACGTTGACGAGGGTGTAGCTTAGTGAGACGACACCCCTTCAATCATTTTGGAAGATCAGAATTAAAATTGTACAATATAAAATATCACACACACACAAAAGATGAATAGAAAGCTCTTCACACTTATTTTGTGATGGGAACTTCAGTGCCAAAGTGTCATTTTCAATATCTCTTCATATAGTTTATTATTTTTAGTTAAATAAGGCAAATTGACTATGCAGAAGATTTTTGTCAAAAAGTTAAATGATATAGATAAATTGTACATATATCATTCATCTCATTCTATAACCTTTTATATGATTTGCAACACATGGAAGTAGCTATAATATTCTATTTATAATTTAAAACATTACCCAGATACTCATGTTAAACAAAGTTGTTAAAGCTATTTTCATAAATTCAAATTTTAAAACTCAGTCACAGTAATCTACCTTAAATCAATTTTACTTCGAAACCAAGTTATAGTGGTGTTTATGTCGACCTCGATGGTCTAGGGTAAAGTGTCCATTTCAGGACCGGTGTTCGTGGGCTCGAACCCAGTCGTGGTCAACGGATTTTTCTTGAGCGATAAAAATCAGTAGCATAGCTTCCTTCGGAGGGTTAAGTTGGTCCCATGTTGATTGTGGCGTGTAAAAGAACCCTGGAAGGTATTAAAAATACCTTTACCGGTAAAATTGAAAGGCCTTTTCGCTATCGATCATAGAAATTCAGTGTAGAAGGCAACGGGAAACCACCACACTTCCTGAACTCCCATAGTAAATGAGATTTCTACCAGATGGTGCGGGCAGCACTGACCAGCTAAAGGGCTGAGTGCATGCCTAGCACCGGATGGAGAGAAATCGCATCAAACAAACCGTCGGGTTGTTCACTTAAGAATAAGTGATTTTTTATGTAAAAAAAACCCTCCCAATACATCCAAATTTTAACAAAAACGTTCGAGCAATTTTCGAAAAATTGAAAGTTTTATAAAAATCAACTAATTTGTAAACTAGCTTTAATTTTAGAGGTAAAATTAAAATCACTATTTGGCCTCGTGGTAGACCATATAACATCAACGACGATGTCCTCGCGATCATACAAGAGACACGCCATTATTCCGGCGACGCAAGCAGAGAGTAACATTGACGATGTCCGTTTTGGGGGAGGTCCAATGCTGTAACAGGAGACACACTTCCTCCCACGTCCGGACCTCCTGGCCTCATTGTATCTCGGTGTCCATTGTATGAAGGTTACTGAATGGCAAGGTAACAGGACCCTTACATGGCATCCTCACGTCCTCACCGTCTCGGAGGACTATTATTACTAGTCTCAAGGACATTTATCTGTCCTGTATTGCGCTAACAGTCAACCCGGCTTCATTACACTTTATTTTTACCAGCTATCCTCTTCTTAGTACCCGTCCTGGATATTTTCATATTTTCACTAACGGGTAGATATGATGAAGATAGAATTTAGAGGCGATGTATTCTCATTTTCATGTAGGGAGGATGTGAAACCATTTAAGAAACATTTTAAGTACGCCCGGTCGTGATTCTAGCCCTTCTCGTTGCCAGCAAAAAAAACCACAGGACGAGATTGACGCCTCAGCTCACCGGTTTAGGTTTCAAACCAAAATATGTCTCCCTGTTCCCTTGGGTTATGATACTTATAGTCATTACAGGACACTACAACGTCCTTGTAATGGATAATCCGAATCGGTGAGCAAGCGGACTAAACGTCAAGCTCGAGTTTAATCTGGTTTAATCGGTGACTTGAGAGGTCAGAGTTCGAATCCCCCACTTTGGTTAGGAAGCTCGTTCTAGAAGGCCTTATTTCGTACCAAAATTCCTATTGTGTAGTTAGTATTTTTATAGGATAAAAAACCTATTTGACCAGCGGTAAGTAGGAAGTTCTTCTCGAAGGCCTTTTATCCTATAAAAAATACTAGGTTACTATACAATAGGATTCTGGTACGAAATAGGGCCGTCCAGAAACGGGCTTCCTTGTGTAATATGCTTAAAGGTATTATATCCTCCTTGCCTCGCGGCTGTATGGTGGGTAGGATGTGACGACCTCTCAGGGTGGGTCGCCTTGTTTACCCCAGTCCGACAACACGTGCGTCCCACGTGTCATCCCGGGTAACGCGCCAGTCCAGCTGCACGCACGCACACACACAAACACACACACGTGCACCGCCTCCTACTCACACGGGACGTCGACAGTAATAACACAGGCACGCACCAATGCAAGGTACAGCAGAAAAATAACATCCACGAACGGAGTCGAGACACGTTGAAGGCGTCATCGGCGGAATACGTGGCGGATATAAGTCCCTCGACCTCCCCCCCCCCTCACTAAGGATATCCGCAAGGTAGGCGTGCCCTTCTCTCAGGACACGAATCCTGAACCGGGGATCATAGATCGGAAAAGTCGTGTTCGGATCCCGACAAGCTGAGACACAGTCCAATTATCAAAGGAAGAACCTTTGTCTGGCTGCTAGAAAGTGACTAGATCTATCATATGTTCATGCGTCAAGTCGTGTGATCTTCAGCTGTAACTTTTGATATATATTTCCAATACCAATGAATAACACTAATACTACAGTAAAATGTTATCAATGTAGACAGCCAAAATACATTTTTTTAAATTTCTTCCTATCAGAATCCTAATATGTATATAGCATTGACAAGATAAGTAAAGAGTCCTGGGTTCGTTCCCCGTGTCTACAAGTGTCAAACGCGTCATTCTCATGTTAGACAGGATTGCAGGAGATTGAAGTTCGCATCTAGATCGGGTATACTGAGGGATCGGTTTCCACTCGCTTCATGCAAATGTAGGTACACTTCCTCTAATTATAGCCTTCTAATCCTTAAAACCATTATTGTAATTAGTACATAGGCGTATAACCGAACGGGTAGTAAGACGCGGTGATTAAAAAAAAAGTAGCAAAGATGTGGTGCTAATATGTGATAAAAAAACTATTTCCAATTTATGTTCTGTACACAAACTATTTAGAGAGAACCAACTTATAAACTATGAAGGCTGAAATAAAACCATAAGTTACAAATATATAATATGTATTGTTCCCACAGCACAGTAGTCGATTGAACGGCAACTCATCCCAGCTGTTAGCGAACATGTGTGTAAACAATAGGAGCTCATTAGACTAACAAAGACAGGGCCAATCCAGGATGGTTCATGGGGGACGAGGTGAAAGGAGAAGAAGAGGGTGGAAAACAATTAATTCCCGTGGGAGCACTTCTGAGTGGAGGTTATACATTGGGCTCAAGTTTCGAAAGTGTGTTGAGGGTTTATACCCGCACCCCACCCTCTCCCTATTTGACTGGCGGGAACCAGCACATGGTACAAACGGGAGGGAGAATAGGTCTTCAATTTTCATAGTGTGTAACTTTTTTTTAGCACTCCGTCTTACTATCCATTCAGACTACACGCATATGTACTAATTATAAATTTATAATAATGTGTTAGGGATGAGGAAGGTTGAATTTAGAGGAAGTGTACCCACATTAGCGTTGAAGGAGACTAGAAAACCAATTAGAAATAAACCCGGTACACCCGACCAATATTCGAACCCCGGTTATCGGCTGTCCAAATCTATTGTGAAAGAGTGAAGTCCTGTAATGTTTTACTAACAGAATTTAACAGGGATCGACTAACAGGCAATATACCATTAAACAATTCGATAACACAGCAATAAATGTTTTAGCATACTTCGATAAGGTGTTTAAAATGTATTATTTAGAGATATTTCACGTCCACTTCCTGAAATAACGTGAATTACAAATTAGCTTTACTCTAGGACAGACACAACAACCAGTTCCCTGGTCGTTAATTTATAACTGTGAAAGGGGAAGTAATATTTTCCTTATTTACATTTTTTTTAAAGTTGTGGCCGTTTCTAGAATCAAAAGTGGGACAGGCTTATAAAGTGTACCAAAAATACAAGTAAGAACGAAGTAAGCAAGACAGTTTAAAAAAATAATAATAAGTCCTCGACTTAAACGGATTCAAGCTACGCGTATTCGTAGACACGCGGTCGCTGTACCTCGACTTACGACTAGCAAGTGCCACTCTAAATTATGATTAGCATCGCGTCTTACTACCCGTTCGGGTTATACGCACTTACGCTAATGTGCAATGGTAGGGTGT
Source organism: Timema podura (assembly GCA_033556935.1). Classification (NCBI taxonomy): domain Eukaryota; kingdom Metazoa; phylum Arthropoda; class Insecta; order Phasmatodea; family Timematidae; genus Timema; species Timema podura. Next base: position 82,808,845 of record JAVRXN010000009.1, on the reverse strand, counting down.
TTGTGAGATGAAATGGAGGACCTACAGTTTAACGTGGGATCCGAACCACGGTGGAGGTCTGGCACATTCACAAGTTGTGATTAATACACGTCTTGTCGGAGGTGAAGAAAGGGGTGCCACTCTAAACATAATAGATGGAGTTCCTAGTAAACTGACGCACAGCTTATAGTGACATCGCCATTTTGTTTGTAAAGTAAGTTTGTACATTTAAATTTTATCCAAGTTTGATTTGCATTACCAGAACCTGTTTGGCTTCTATTGTCCTTTTAACGTACCTTGGAAATGAATTAGCCCCGTAAATTGAGGATTTATTGAAAATATAATAACAATTCTTAAAATTGTTGATATTATTTTATTAGTATTTGATAATCTATCAAAAGTGACAGCTGTAGATCACATGACTTGATGTATGATTGCATAAAAATAGTTTTAATAACTTATGTTCACCAGCTTCAGTGGCCGAACAGTCTGAGGCGTCATTCGTGTTGGACTTCCCTGCTGATGACGGGGAGATCGGGGCTCAAATCCGGTCGGTCTACTGAGGGTGGTTTTACCTAAATGGTTTACCACTCTCCTTCCACGTAAATGCGGGTAGATTACCTCTAAAATGCTTCCTTTCCTGTCCTACTAGAGTAATGATCATACATGTGTACAACCTGAACAGATAGTGTGACGCCTGATACTGTTCTTTATACTGCGATCTTAATAATTATTGCTGGACAATATAATCTTGTCAGGTCGGACACCATAGCTCAGTCAGTAGCGTGTCTTTCTACCGAACTAAGGGTCCCACGTTCGATTCCTTTCATGGCTGAAAAATGCATCATTGGTGAAATGTGGATTTCCCCTTTTCACAGTGATGGATTAACGGCCGGGAGACTGGGTGTTGTGTATGTTCAAGCTTCAAATTAGTGTATAAGTCGTGTTCTGAAAGTGGACGTCAAATATCTTAAATAAATGAAGAAAAAAAATCTACACATTTTTTAAGCTTTAGAAATTGTGCGCATTAAACTTTAAAAGGGGAACCCGAAACCCACTAAATTAAAATAAACATTGCTACCGCTAACAAAACTAGTGACGACGCTAAATTATTCTCTCTAAATAGATTCATTCCGACCTAGCCAAACAAGAAACTTGATTTCTATGAACACTTTTCCAGAAACAAATTTATGGGAAACTTTGCATTCACAAGTTTAAAATGTCATGAAATTGTTCATCACGAATCCGAGAAACCAAATATGGAACACTGATGAATACAATCATCACAAAGCCCCCTTTCTATTGAATGAAACATAAATCTTTTTTTTATCGGCGTACAATAGACTGAATGGAATACTAACATCGTTGTAGTGTGTGTGTGTTTTTTAAAACGCCGATCATTTGTGTTAGTAGATGGATAAAAAGATGTTTAAAATACAGAGGATTTGTGAACTGTCCGATACATGAGCAGACAGTGTGTAGAGGATAATATGATAAACGTATTCAATGTTTGTAAGATAACAGGAGGCGCCGGGGAGGGGCTACAAAATATCTATAATGAACATGATATTTTCTTTAGACATTGAAAAGGTTATTTTATAAAAAATAAAATAATATTTTTTCGAATATTACAAAGACCTCACCAACCCAACTATTTTTTTTCTTTGCGTGTTTAACATAAAGGTTAGTAAGGGAAGATGGATGAGTTGGGTATGGGAAGAGGGAATGCATCATCATCATCATCATCATCACAGCGAGCAAGCTCGTAACTCGGTCCTTTCATCTCGTGTACATATCTGTCATGGCCATAGCGGCATTAGAAGAGAAACTTTTTAAATGAAGAGAAAAAGTTGTCATTAAATTCCAGAACACCCCTTGACAGATATTCAACAACTGTTGATATCACGATGTGAAGAAAATTAAACTATATCTTTCTACTGGAGCAATATTTGATTTATTTTGACCAAAAAAAGTTTTGATATAAAAACTGTTAAAATAAAACACTGACCTTTTCTCGCGTTCCCTACAATCCCACCATGTCTTAATACCCATCCGAGATACACGCTAATGGGGTAGAAGAAATAAAGTCAAATTTAAAGGAAAAGTACCCACATTTACGTGGAGGATGTGTGGAAAACCATTAGGAAAAAAACCACCCTAAGTACACCCAACCGAGATTCGAACCTCTATCCCCCTCGTCATGGGAAGTCTAGTCTACTGCGAGAGTAGCGCGTTAGACCACATGACCACCAAAGCGGGCCGTTTTGTTGTTTCTGATGACGAATTACCGAGCCATCTTGATAGAGCTTGTCGCGCCAATTAAACACAATTAACAGCAGCACGACGAAACCGCGGAGATGTCATTCCAGTGTGACACAGCCTCAAATTAGATACAGTGTCAAGTACGGGGTAGCTTTGTTACTCCTCTCAACATTATTGTATACACTACATCACTAAGGGTGCCGCCTCGGTACGCGATAAATTGCCGCGCAAACGTTCAGCTCTAACACAATACACTAGTTTATTCTATGATGCGTTATTTCAAAATATGGTTCACGCCAAAATACATCCGAAAGATTCCAAAAGAGATATCTTTCCTCTATACCTTGAGATAAGAAGTTTCTAGTTTTCTTTCCCCTCGTTCTTATTGACATTACAAAGGGTGGCTGTAGGTGAAGGGTGAAAGGAAGTATAAGCTTAGAAAAAACATAGAAGTTCCAAAAAATTACACATACCATTGTATTTTAAGCCGCGTGGTCATTCAGCGATTGAAACTTTCTCGCTGAAAGCCGCCTCGGCCGCCTTAAGAAGAAAGTAGTGTAATCGTGGGAATTGTCGATCTTTGACAATATGATGAATCTTGATATTTTATGTACGCTCCAAATTATAAAAAAGTGGGTTTTACAATATCATATTAGGCCTATACATTGTACAGATGGATTTTAATTTTGAGCGATTTATTATAAAACTGGAAACTCATGTTGCCACAATGGCGTGAATAAAAATATTGTTTTTACATTCTAAGTCCGTTTGATTAGATATATAAAGATAAACTTTACAGTAACCCATAAGGAAGTATTAATTGAATATCTTTGATAAGTTTATAGATGAACTTTATAGTTCATAAATCAAATAAAACATACCTAGAATGCTAGATTTTAGGGACTTTCAATCAATGTTGGTGGTCGAAAGTGAACTTCCTAGAAAATTCAGGGTTCATGTCCCCATGCCTGTCTGTCCCCATGTCTGTCTGTCCACATGTCTGTGCCTGGGCTACAGCATAAATTGTAAGATTTTGTTCAAACTTGATATTTGTGTGTTGTACCTTGAGTAGAAATAACGATTTTAATTTTAATTCTAAAAAAAAAGCAAGTTTAATGACGACTGATTAATGAAAATAGGTATGTGGAGAGTGTTTTTACATTATAAATAAAAATGTAATTTTTTTTAAAAACTTGAAATAAAAAAAGGTTTATAATAATTTTGTTCCAATTTTATATCTGAAGTGTGTTTCACATGATTATTATCAAAGTATTATGTATTTTTTTTGCTAAAGATAAAATTGTTTTAATGTAGTTTACTGATAGCCGACCGCCTCTTATTCTAGTGGTCAGAGTTCCTGGATACGGATAAATAGGTCCCAGGTTCGATCCCTAGTGCTTCCAGAATTGTTCTGTGAAACAGTGGCAAACTCAGCCTCGTGAGAACAAATGAAGAGCTACTTTAATAAATAAGTAGTGGCCTCGGTATAGAAAACTGAGATTAACGGTCTGAGAGTTCGTTGTGCTGACCACATGACACCCTATATCCGAAAATGTTAGCACTATCATGATTTACGGTGGCGGCCGGTCGGTCGTTATAGCTTAGTCGTGCGCTCAAGACAAATAGTTGTTTGTTTATTTTACTAATAACATATTTCTAGAAGTTTTCCATAGTTACAATATATATGAGTAACTACGTACCAATTATTAATTTCCCCGCCCGGCCCACACGCTTATAACCACACCAGTGGCTCTATTTTTTTTATCACCGCGTCTTACTACCCGTTCGGATTATATACCTATGTACAAACTATGAAAATGGTTTTAGGGATAGGGAAGGTTATATTTAGAGGAAATGTACCCAAATTTGCGTGAAGGGAAAGCGGAAAACATAAAAAAAAACTACAGTACACCCGACCGAAAATCGAACCTCAATCTCCCTGTCATCGGAAGTCTAGTCTACTGAGAGTGTAGCGCATTAGACCATGCGGCCACCGGAGCGGGTAATGGCTCTATTTAATTTGAAGTATTTAACATGCACTTTCTGAACCAACCAATTATAACAAAACATAATTTTACTAGCTCAAAATCTAGAACCCGCTTCGGTGGTCGAATGTTCTAATGACGGGGAGATAGGGGTTCAAATTACTGTTGGGTGTACTAAGAGCTTTTTTCCCCCTAAATAGTTGTGCACTCTCCCTCCATGCAACTGTGGGTTTACGTACTTTAAATTCAACCTTTATCATCCCTAACACATAAGCGCAATAATTAGTATATAAGCGTATAAACCGAACGGGTAGCAATATGCGACGCTAAAAAAAAAAGAGATGATTCTAAAACAGACATAACACCTTATTTAGCCCCAGGTCGTTATTCATCACTGTGTAAGAGGAAACTCCAATTTCAACAAATGATATATTTTTTCGGCTATGCCGGAATCGAACCCGTACCCCTTAAAATCAGTATACAAGAGACACTACCGATCGAGCTAGGGTATTGTTCTTGTATCGGAGTGGGTCGCATTGGGTCCTTATTGTCAGTCTGGTGAGTTGGAGAATAGCTCCCTCAACATACTACCCCCACCCTTAGAATCTTCATGCCAGGATGGTGTATTTTGGAGGGGCGAAGTACTACACCAGGGATGACAAATCTGTGGCACGCAAACACCATTTGGATGGCATGAATACATGGAAAAAAAATAGAGTTTTATCACCGCATCTTAGGCCGTATCACACAAGGATTCCACGGCAGCTCTGCTGGCATTTCAGGGGACTGCCTAGGGATGTGAAAATAGTATCGATACTTTGCTAATAGCGATATTTTCCATTCGATACTAGTATTTTTTTACTCGATACCATTTTCCCGATACTTTTAATGAGTAGAGTATCGATACTTGTTTTCAATACCACATTCCTAGGTCTGCCACCGTGACCTCACTCCGTGTAGTTTAATGACGGCAGCGATGCCAGGTGTGTGATACACCCCTAGTTTCTTTGTTTTATAACTGGCAGCGTTGCCAGCAAAGCTACCGTGGCATCCTAGTGTGTTATAAGAATTTCAGTCGGGCCACTTAGCAGCGCCACTATTTTGGCCGCCACCAGCGGCGAAGCCAACTACTCAGACCGGAGGAAGCGCCATTTTTCTGTGGCTGTGCGTGAACCTACCAATTTATCTCTTGTATTTGAAAACGGAAGCGCTTCTCAGAAGAGCTGCTAAGTGGCTCCGTCTGAAGGTCCCTTTACTTTCTGTTCAGGCTTTACTCATACATGATAACTACTCTAATGACTTAGGGTTAAGGAATAAGCATTTTAGAGGTAAAGTCTGTTCACCGTAGGTATTGTTTTCTGAAAGGCCCTTTTCCCTACCAGAAAGCTATTATATGGTAGGATATTGGTAGGAAAAAAGACCTTTCAGAGAGTAATTCCTATCGTGAATGGAGTATAATCTACCCGCATTCGTGTGACAGGAGAATGCTAAACCATTCAGGAAAAACCACCTTCAATAGACCTGACCAGGATTCGAACTCCGATCTCCGCGTCCTCAGCAGGCCATTCGGTCACTGAAGCGGGTATGAAAAAAAGTATTAATAAAAACAAAAATTAAAACTTTTCCCAACATGGTATAATCTTTTTAAAGTCAATAATATTTCGACAACCATTCATTTAATGACATGTCACAATGAATTTTAGTTATGAACCGAACATAAATATCTTGTCTAGAAAAATACAAGATGTTTCAAACTAATTTTGAAAAGATTATGTAAGTTTTGGATTTTAACATTTATATAAATTTATTAAATTTTTTCTACTTAAGGTGTTTCAATGTTTTTACCCTAAGTTGGTATTGAAATTAATATTTTCTAAGACTCACTTTGACAATTAAAAACATTACCATCTTTAAAATTTAGGCATTATTAAAATATTTGTGATTTGATTTGAGTTCATTCATTACATTTAATAATATTTAATAAGTTTTGATTTTAAATAGGCTACTCATTGATAAACGCAGATAAGAGGTGGCATACTAGACTAGTTCAAAATTGAGAAGGTCCTTAAAGTGGCACACTGGTCGGAAAAGTTTCTCATCCCTGGACAGACACAGCTGTCAAATATCAACCCTAAGTTTCCGTATTATTGTTCATTCACCCTCCAATAGCAACCCTCCCAGATACAGGAGGCGCGCGTACCGTTCCCAAACAAATGTTTTAGTGTTCATGTATAAGGTGGGAGTGTGGGTAAAGCGAGTTATGGCAGTTTTTAGCTAAAAATAAAAAATATATTATTCCAGTAGAAACAAAGAGTTTAATTTTCTTCCTGTGATCGTATCAACAGTATTTGAATATCTGTCGAGGGTGTCCTGTAATTTAATTACAACTTTTTCTCTTCATTTAAAAAGTTTCTCATCTAATGCAGCTATTCTCAGGACAGATATTCAACAACAGTTACTGTTGATATACCTTGAAGAAAATTAAACTTATGTTTCACTGGAGCAATATTTTATTTATTTTGGCAAAAAAAAAAAATTGCCATAAAAACTGCAAAAACACCTTTTCTCTCGTCTTCCTACATCCCTACTTAACAAAGATATAAAGTTTTCGGGATCATTTCCCTCTTGGTCATCATTATTACTCAGTTCGGTACTTTTTTAAAGATAATGTGCCGGATATAATTATTACCTACATCGAACTATGCGGAACATCAAACTAGATACCCGCTTCAGTGGCCGCATGGTCTAAGAGGTCACTTCATAAAATAAGCCTACTAGAGTGCCGATGACAGGGAGACCCGAGCTCGGTTTCTGGTCGGGTCAAGGATAGTTTTTCCTAAATGGTTTTCCACTCTCTCCAAGCAAATGCTGGTACACTTACTCTAAATTCAAACTTCCCCATTCCTAACACATTAGTGTAATTAGTGCAGATGCGTATAACTAGAACGGGTAGTAAGACACGGTGCTAAAAAAATAAAACAAAGATTTTGTCAACCACCTCAACTTTGCACTGTGAGGGCACGTCTTGTATTTATAGAATTTTGGCGGTGTGCGAGATTTCAGAGCAATATTTATAGATTTGGACCAAAGAGCACGAGAGGGGGTGGGGGGGGGGGGGTGGCCGTGGCCCTCATACAGAGGAGAAGACACGCATCTGTGTCCCCGTGGGTATTAGGAGAGCAGAAGAAGATAAAAGCTATTCTTGATCGCGAGCTTTGCAAGAGTTCTCGCCGCTGCTGGAAACTAAGAACATAGAGGAAATAAAATAGTGTCGCAACTCTCTTCTTTCTCTTTGGCGAGAGTTTTTGTTAGTTTTGGGATCCTTCTCCTGCCGAGAAGAGGGAACACTGCACACTAGAGAGCAGGGATGCAGGAATCTGAGGAGGTATTCTACCCCCGCGTTCTTAACTCCCCACATGCCGAGGTCAAAAGGGGTATAGTATGGATGTCTGGCTGCGGTTATTTAACGTGACTATTATATCGGCAAAAGACTTCTAAACTAAAACCATCAATTCATCATCGTGAAAGGGGAAATCCCAATTTGACCAATCATGAATCCCAACGAGCTGTGAGACTTTTTTTTTTAAAGTTATGAACGATGCGAGTTAACGTGGCACTAAAGTGATCGTAAGGGTAAACACAGAAAATAGTTTTTTTTTTCAAATTTTAATAAACCAGTACAGTCCACCTAGCCTACCTTGACGAATGACACTTATCTCGTAAGCTAAACCATAATGGAAGCACCCAAGGTAAGCATGTATTGTGAAGCGGGTCCTACCTTGGCATAGTCCAGGGACAAGGAGTTCTCCGGACACGTGTACAACCCCTCACTAAAAACAGAAAGAAACACAAACATTAGTACGACCATAGCTCTAACTGTTAGACAAAACATTGACGTTAAAGCACGAGTAAAACATAATACCACCCGCATTTATGGTCGTCTTATAAGAGACGGGACTGCCGATGATGGGGAGATCGGGGCCGGGTGTACTGAGGGTTGTTTTATCCTAAATAGTTTTCCCACTTTCCATCCACGCAAGTATGGGTACACTTCCTATAAATTCAACCTTCTTCATTCCTAACACATCAGCTTAATTAGTATATTTGCGTACATTCCCAAAGGATAACAAGACGCGTTGCTAAAAACAAAATAATTGCTCAGGAGAAATTGGAGGCTTCAGCCCACCATTCCCCCATTAATACGCCCCTTTTTTCTAGCGCTTGGCATTACTGACCGAGATGGACATGACAACCAGATTCAGTCGTCTTGTGTGTAGGCTAGGTATTCGTGGCATAGAGTGTTGCCAGGGTGCAACACGGGAGGTTGTCTACACGTCATATCCGCAATGAGATGGAGTGATGATAGTGAATATGAAGGTGTGATCTTAAACTTAACTAACTAAACCATGGTGACCGTTGCAATCATTTCTCTTAGAGGAAATATACCTGCCGGGAATCGACCCGGGACCCCTAGTTTGGTAGCCAGGTGCACTGACCACTACACCACAGCGACGGTTAAAAAATAACTAACCAAAATTCATTAAAACACGATAGCGCAAGAGTTCCGCAACTTTGTTAAGACCGCGCCGCACTTCGCATGTCAAATTGTCTGTGCGACGCCCGTGTACCCAATATTGAACCCGGTGGTTACATTATCTAAAGTAGGCCTGCGCGGTGGCGTGGTCAGAACGTGTTCGGAGCCCTCTGTGGCATATGAACACAAGACCTCTCAAACACGTTATTTAACATCCACACATACGCCCTTCTCTCTCACGCGCGTGGTAATAAAAAGACCTCAAGCCTCGCTATCAGTCGTGACCTTGATGAGGAGATCGCTATTAAAACATCAGCCGTTATCTTGTGTGCACTTACAAGGCGCGGTTTAAAGAAGGGACTGTCGTTGTCACGGGACTGAGTTAAAAACAGAACGCTGGGTTCGGAGAGGGTTTATTACACTGATTCACAACATTTTGACACCATCTTTTTTTCGAGACAGATTGATAATCTACAGGTGTTCATATCCTAGTTTTTAAATTACTATTTTCACTGAATCTTACTACCAGTCTGTGATATTCTCATTTAATTATACTTGTAGGGTATCTGAAGAGGGTTAATCGTTGTTATTAGAATTCATCTAATGTTTTTGGTGTCCTTAATATAAATTAAACTTAAGTGAGAACTTTAAAACTTGGAATATTTCGATTGAGTTCGTCCCATTTAAATAGGTATCAGGAATTGTTCTCCATATAAAAATTAATTGAAACTGTTTCCTCTATAATCCTGTGCTCTCAGCCACGACGGTCAACGATCGCGAGAAGAGTCAAGTCACGTGTTCGATACACACCGGGAACGTCATCAACCATTCTGGAATTCTGTTACAAGACAAACATCCGAGGAGAGTATTGTACCGGGTGTCTGGATGTGACGGATGTCCTCGAGTATGCGACCTTGGTGGACAAGTGACGGGTTAACTGCCTCAAAATATCTTCTTTTAGTTGATTGTATATTTTACACATCCCAGAAAAGGTCGCATACATTCGTGACATTCGGTAGTGGTAACACACATTCGTGACATTCAGTAGTGGTAGCACACATTCGTGACATTCGGTAGTGGTAGCACACATTCGTTACATTCGGTAGTGGTAACATATATTCGGTAGTGGTAGCACACATTCGTGCCAACCAATATAGGTAACACACATTCGTGACATTCGGTAGTGGTAGCACACATTCGTTACATTCGGTAGTAGTAACATACATTCGTGACATTCGGTAGTGGTAGCACACATTCGTGCCAACCAATATAGGTAACACACATTCGTGACATTCGGTAGTGGTAACATACATTCGTGACAACCAATAGAGGTAACACACATTCGTGACATTCGGTAGTGGTAGCACATATTCGTGACAACCAATGGCGGTAACACATATTCGTGACATTCGGTAGTGGTAGCACACATTCGTGACGTTCGGTAGTGGTAGCACACATTCGTGACGTTCAGTAGTGGTAACACACAATCGTGACAACCAATAGAGGTAGGTTTTGAAAGATTAATATAATAAAATAAATATGTATGCGTAGCCACCGTAGCAAAAGTCTTGAGTTTAAATAAAAATATACCTTAGAGATGTGCAATAAATGCGGACACTTAGTATCAGATACGCAAGCCTCATAGACAACTGCTTAGAACTATCCCGGAGAAAAGAAGAACACAAGACTTGGTGTTGATTTCCAACCTCCTTACACCGACCTGGGTGTGGCCGACTGTAGAAAGGAAGATATAGTGGAATCACCATAAAATAAACATTATATGACATTTTTAATGTAAGCTATTCCATTTGCAAGGCCAAGCGTTTCGCAGCTTTCGAATTTGAGTGATGATGTTCATTTTGGAATATGTAAGATTAAATTTACAGCTTTTTGTCAATGGTGGTTACGTTAGGTAGTGGTACTCAACATTTTTCAAATGACCCACAAGGTTATCTGACTATATTTCATACTCACATGTTGGTAGCTCTTCCTCCTATGGTAGGGTTCTAGTTGTAAAAAACTTTTAGTAAATAAAAACGTTTCTTTTTATCGTCAACAATGATAACATTTTACCATATTATTAGCGTTATTTTATAGGTATTTTTTAATGTCTAACAAAACTGACAGCTAAAGATCACATGACTTGACGTATGGTCATGTGATAGTATTTTTTTCCATTTATTTGAGGTATTTAACGTGCACTTTCTGAACCTAGTGATTATATCAGCACAGAACTTATAAAAATGTAGCACAAACACAAAACCCAGTCCCCCCACCGTTAATTCATCACTGTGAGAGTGAAACCACACAATTCGCCAATGATAAATTTTTCACCATGCCGGGAATCGAACCCAGGACCCTTAGCTCAGTAAATAGAGACGCTACTGACTGAGATAAGGTTTCGGACTACGTTATAGTAGATCAAGTAACTTTTATGTGACCCACTTCGATGGCTGCATGGTTTAAGACGTTATTCTCGCAATATACTAAGTAAGACTGCCGATGACGGGGAGATCGAGGTTTGAATCCCGGTCGGGTGTACTAAGGGTGGTTTTCCTTAAATGGTTTTCTTTTCCACTCTTAATCCACGCAAATGAGGTTACACTTCCTTTTTAATTGAATCTACTCCTCACTAAATTATTAAATTAATAGGAGTATAACCTAAACAGGTACCTAATAAGACAACATGCAATTTTTTTTTAATCCTTTAGATAAAGTTCTTTTTTTATCACCGCTTTTTAAAAACTGCGATAAGTTTCTTATTAATAAAATTAGACTATATTTGACTTGATGTACGAATACGTGATGCTATACCTCGTAACTTTTCTAACTATCAATACTCCTATGAACATCATACCTTATTTCCACTCATGAGTTTATGAAACCAACCCCGACGTTAACATTTCCCTTGTAACGGGCGACCTTGAATAACTTGTACACTTCACTTTACCTTCAGTTCACTTAAGGCGTGCAACAACATCTCCATAAACGTCGGTTTTAAGTGCGGTATGTCGGGTGCAGGATAACTTCTTGTCTACCAGTCGGAAGTTGAAAACATGTTGAGAGGAGACAGAGGAATACGTACACCAAGAAAACTATACAAGAAGCAAAGAGCAAGGGCAAGTGTACACAGGTGTCCTTATTAATAGCGTGCATCACATGCCAATCAACTCTGTGATACAGTCAAGAGCGTGCATCACATACCAATCAACTCTGTGATACAGTCAAGAGCGTGCATCACATACCAATCAACTCTGTGATACAGTCAAGAGCGTGCATCACATGTCAATCAACTCTGTGATACAGTCTAGAGCGTGCATCACATGTCAATCAACTCCGTGAGACAGTCAAGAGCGTGCATCACATGTCAATGAACTCTGTGATACAGTCAAGAGCGTGCATCACATGTCAATCAACTCTGTGATACAGTCAAGAGCGTGCATCACATGTCAATCAACTCCGTGATACAGTCAAGAGCGTGCATCACATGTCAATGAACTCTGTGATTCAGTCAAGAGCGTGCATCACATGTCAATGAACTCTGTGATACAGTCAAGAGCGTGCATCACATGCCAATCAACACTGTGATACAGTCAAGAGCGTGCATCACATGCCAATCAACTCTGTGATACAGTCAAGAGCGTGCATCACATGCCAATCAACTCTGTGAGACAGTCAAGAGCGTGCATCACATTCCAATCAACTCTGTGAGACAGTCAAGAGCGTGCATCACATGCCAATCAACTCTGTGAGACAGTCAAGAGCGTGCATCACATGCCAATCAACACTGTGATACAGTCAAGAGCATGCATCACACGCCAATCAACTCCGTGATACAGTCAAGAGCGTGCATCACATGCCAATCAACCCTGTGATATAGTCGGCTAGAAATAGTACATTTACACCAACACTAATACATGTGGATTATTTCTGATTAAACATTAATGGAGATAGAGAGTTAAAGAAGTTCCTAATACTGAACATTGTTGAAATATTAAATAATATTTGGATAAAAACTGCATTGTAAAGGACGTACTTGATCATTTTATATTGGCTTCACATATAAGCATTTTGCACAAATCTTCATTCCGTCGTAACAGGGACCTACTGTGGTTATTGACAGGAAACTTTGTCGCTTTGTCCCCAATCGTCACCGCGGAAAATGTCGAGTAATCATTCAAATAGGAATGCACTGCATACATTTCTGTCATATCGTAGAGTTTCGGTCCTGTGTAAGCCTACTTTAGGTATATTTTTACTAATTGGTTTTTCTAGCATTGTTGGCTGTTGTTGGCATTGTTGGCGCATTGGCGCGCTGATTCGAATGGTTGGTTTTGAAATTTGATTGGTTCTTCCAAGCCGATATTATGTAGAAGCGCTGACAAGGCTGAGATTGTTTCTACTAGTGCAAAACAACCTACCGGTACAAGGTGATTTATTGTGATTGGTTTAAAGGTCGTCACGTGACTGCATTAACAGCTCTGTTCTCGTTTTCCGGCCAACATTAAACCAGACTAAGCGAGACTGACATTTAGTCCGCGTACCCACCGCTGCAGATCCATGTCTTCTAAATTCTACCGTCCTCATTCATTCCATTATACTTATTGAGCTAGTTCTATCCAGTCCACCTCATTTCACCCTATCTCTATATTGAGCTAGTTCTATCCAGCCCACTTAATTACATCCTATCCCTACCTTTGGCTAGTTCTATCCAGTCCACCTCATCATAACCTATCCTTATATTGAGCTAGTTCTATCCAATCCACCTCATCACATCATATTCCTATATTGAGCTAGTTCTATCCAGTCCACCTCATTACACCCTATACTTATATAGAGCTAGTTCTATCCAGTCCACCTCATCACATCATATTCCTATATTGATCTAGTTCTATCCAGTCCACCTCATCATAACCTATCCTTATATTGAGATAGTTCTATCCAGTCCACCTCATCACATCATATTCCTATATTGATCTAGTTCTATCCAGCCCACCTCATTACATCCTATCCCTATCTTTAGCTAGTTCTATCAAGTCCACCTCATCACATCATATTCCTATAGTGAGCTAGTTCTATCCAGCCCACCTCATTACATCCTATCCCTATCTTGAGCTAGTTCTTTCCAGTCCACCTCATTAAACCTATCCTTCTATTGAGCTAGTTCTATCCAGTCCACCTCATAACACCATATATTTTAGGTCCATTCTAATGTTATCCTCCCATCTGCGTCTAGGTCTTCCCAATTGTCTCTTCCCATTGGGTTTGCCAATCAATACCTTGAACAGTTCTAGATTCTTCCATTCGTGCCCACTGTGATATTCGAGAATTTATTACCCTAACAATGTTTGGCGATGAGTACAGGGTATGTAACTCCCAATAGCCTCGTCCTTTTTTGGTCCGAATATCTTCCTAAGCACCTTGTTTCGATCACCCTAAATTTGGTTTTGTCATGTAGGGTAAGAGACCACGTTTCACACCCATAGAGAACAACCGGTAAAATTATTGTTCTGTATAATCAGAGTTAAACATTCCTTACACCAGCGAGATGTCAACAACCTACTGGCCGAGTAATAGCATGCATTTCCCGACTGTATTTACACTCTAATATTGTTATTGCTAGTTAAATATATTGTTCCTAAATATTTAAACTTACCAACCATAATCTATTTTCCAAAAGTGTTATTAAATGTGAATAACCCGGAAGGCTCGTAAGATACTGTTATGAAAACAAAAAACTTGTAGCGGTTTGTGATCGGCTGCACACGAAATGCGGGCGCCCTTTGAATTTGGAACACACATTAGTTATAAGGGTTTTCACTTTGGCATGCCCGTTGCCAACATAAAAAAGAACTGTATTCATCCCAAAAAAAACTGTTTTTTTTTATCTACCGACCATGATCCATACAAGCCACCCCTCCCCTTACCTCATCTCCCTACCACGCGAAAAACTATTTCCACACACGCCAGGCACCCCCCCAAGTTTTGGCTCAGTGGGGGAGGGGAAAGCAGGGGTTATATATATATAGGACTAGAGTTATTCTATCCGTAGAGCGCGGGACCATGGTGCGTTAAAACAACATGACTCCGTGTTGGTACAATCCAATTTTCGTATGAAGGGACTTTTAAGAAAAATATAAAACATACTTAAATTGAGAACATGTTACCATTATATTTATATAGTTTTATAAGTAGGCCTATTGATCATTTTTATCACCAGCTTCGGTGGTATAGTGGTCTAAGGCATCACTATTTCAATAGAATGGACTGCTAATGAAGGAGAGATCGGGGTTTGAATCCAGATTGAGTGTACCAAGGGTGGTTTTTACTTCATGGTTTTACACTTTCCTTTCGCACAAATGTGGGTATTCGTCATCTAGATTCTACCTTCCTCATTCCTAACATATTCGTGTAGTTAGTAGGCGCTAAAAAAAAAGTTATAGATGCGCAGATCACATGACTTTTCTGGCTGTCAGATAAAAGGCTCTTCATTTCATTGGGTGTTTGGTTTGTTAAGTACGACAGTGTTTAGGAATTGCACAAAGTCCTCCCCTCCACGCCTCTGCGACCCACTGGTTGAGTGACGTCATGGCGACCTCCCCAAGGCCGAGTAAACGGACCCGCTCTCACATTAGTGGGAGAGTTGATTCAGGTAAAACACGACACAGCATCCTCAAGGAGTCTGGACCACGTCGCTCTCAGGGTCAACCTTTCATTGTAGGACCCGTCGAAACACGCGCGAATAGTAATACAAAAAATGTTACGATACCCCGTACAGACAATCTATCTCTTCTATATTAAAATAGAGACGTTTATTAAAAACTCATAGTATTTGTGAAACGAAAAAATATACTTTGTCGGAGAAGTACTACACCAAAGAGAGTAAATGAAATAATATACGCTGTTACAGAAACAGTGAGAAAGGATTAACAACTTTGTCCACTAAAGAGCATAACAATCAATTATCTCAGAAACCTCCATAAATCTATATTTTTGCTTATCACTAAGAAATGATTGGTTTTATAAAAATACATTTCAAATAAAAGATTTTTATCTTTAATAGTAATACAACTTTACGATTATAAGTTATTTCGTATCTCAAATAATTGCGTAGATATGATCAAAATGGGAAATCTTCGCTTATGCAAAGTGCCCTCAAAGTCATGTTCATGGGTAAAGGAGAGGTGATATTTTGTTTGTAATTTTAAACAGTATCTAGATACAATATTTAATCAAATAATGTTAACGGATTTACAAAAAAAAGTTTTTTTCTCTCTTTTTTACCCTTAATTTCAGGGTTAGATATCTAATTCCAAAAGCTCCTTAGGGGAACCTTATATAAACCTATAGCCCTACCCCGATCGATATAATGGCTCTAGCCCGAGACAGACGGCATCAAGAAAACAACTCTTTCAGTTTCAGGGAGTCATCAAACGTCGACATTTATCAAAATATAGAGTTCAATTTTTTTTTAGGATCACAATTCTTCTCCGTCCGAGGGTCGAGAGAAAGTAAAAAAGGTGGTTCGGCACCTTAGATCAGTCTGTAGCACATCATATCGAGGTCATGGGGTCGATTCCCGGCGTGGATTACTCTCTAATAGGATTTATTGGTTTCCGCTGAGAACAACATTCTAGTTGTCAGGACCGTCCTAGAACTGGCCACTTATAGTGTATGGGTAGATTCGCAACAACTATATATATATGGCGTACACATCCCTTGTCGCAACTGTTGCTATCCAAAGCAACCAGTACATTCCTTGTCGCAACTGTTGCTATCCAAAGCAACAAGTACATCCCTTGTCGCAACTGTAGCTATCCAAAGCAGCCAGTACATCCCTTGTCGCAACTGTTGCTATACAAAGCAACAAGTACATCCCTTGTCGCAACTGTTGCTATCCAAAGCAGCCAGTACATCCCTTGTCGCAACTGTTGCTATCCAAAGCAACCAGTACATTCCTTGTCGCAACTGTTGCTATCCAAAGCAGCCAGTACATTCCTTGTCGCAGCTGTTGCTATCCAAAGCAGCCAGTACATTCCTTGTCGCAGCTGTTGCTATCCAAAGCAGCCAGTACATTCCTTGTCGCAGCTGTTGCTATCCAAAGCAGCCAGTACATTCCTGGTCGCAGCTGTTGCTATCCAAAGCAGCCAGTACATTCCTTGTCGCAGCTGTTGCTATCCAAAGCAGCCAGTACATTCCTTGTCGCAGCTGTTATCCAAGTTAGCCAGTAACTATATTCGTGATGGCGTCAGGTCTTTATCTCAGCTGCTGTTCCAAGTGGCGAGTAAGAGGGTATGTGATTGTGGCGTGGCCCTGGTTCTTTGTGAAACAGCTGCTACGAGATGGGGGGAGGAGTAAGAAGCAGGCCAGGTGCTCGCAAAGTTCACAAAACAGGGCTACATTATCTGACTGGCCCGAACACCTTCAGTCGTAGGGGCAGTCAAACAACATAAGTGGTTTTTATTATGGCAATATAATGGCAACAGGCGGTTTAAACTATAATTATCCAGCAGAACACGAAAAGTAGAATCATTTTGAAATAACCTAAAGCATAGTTTGCAACAAGATAATGTGATAAGAAGACAATATGAGAAAAAACATTCTTAATGTAGTCAGTCGGGGTCGAACGCCAGGCTAGTGTTGGCTGCTAGACTCTCACTTAACACCGTTAGTCGCTGTGTTGGAATATTATCTCGCCGGGAATGGAAAAAGAGCAGAAAAGAACTCATCTGGACTGTTCGCATTTAACTACGGGAAGTTAGTATCTAGAGGAAATGTAGCCATATTTGAGTGGAGGGAGGGTGGAAAACACTTAGGAAAAAAACTCCTTTCTCCCGGCTATGATTCATGTACCCGACCTTCCGTAACCTGTCAAACAAGACAATACGAGCTTGACGTTTAGTCTGCGTGTCCATCGGTCCAAGTACGAGAAAAATATCATTTTAATAACTAAATATCTACATTGGTGGGCACGCGGTATAAGGCATCAGGCTCATATAGTTTTAGTTTTACCGGCGACAGTGAGATCGAGGTTCAAATTTCTGTTGGGTGTATTAGGATGGAATTTACCTAAATGGTTTTCCACTCTCCCTCCACACAAATTCGTGTAGACTTCCTCTAAATTCAACCTTTCCTATCCCTAATAATTAGCGTAATTAGTATACATGCCTAAAACCCTAACGCATAGCAAGACGCGGCGCTAAGGAACAAAACCCCAATTTTTTAATTATTTTAGCAGCTCGTCTTACTACCCGTTCGGGCTATACGCTTATGCACTAATTACGTTAATATAGTAGGGATTAGGGAAGTTATATTTAGAGGAAGTGTACCCACATGTGTGTGTGGAGGAAAAGTGCAAATCATTTTGGAAAAAAAAAAACCTCAGTACACCCGACGAGATTCGAACCTCAACCTCCCCGCTATCGGCAGTCTAATCTACTGCGATAGTAGCGCGTTAGACCACCGAAGCGGATCCTACAGTTCTAAACAATTTTTTTTAACAGCCTGTATGTTTACCGCATACCGGCCAAGAAATAATGTACCTGCACTTAAACTGTAACGCTAAAAAAATGTCATGGGAGAATACTGTACAGAAATGACATAACTGTCCATTGTTTGTCCGTGAGAAGATTCCACCGGGCGGTTCAAATTACATTCGGAACTTTAGTATACTCCATGGTAGGAATTACTCTCTGAAAGGTCTTTTTTCCTACCAATATCCCACTATATAATAGATTTCTGGCAGCAAAAAAGGCCTTTCAGAAAACAATTCCTATGCTGAACAGACTTTACACTGACTTGGCGTTTCCATCGTTCACTAAAGATAACAACATGCCATTATAATGGAACTTTTAATAGTTTATAAAGACGTTTTTAACTAAATGTAGGCGAAAATTATCACCAGGTTTATGACGAGTTAAAAAAGTTGAGTTTAAAGTTTAAAAAAAAATTCAATGAGGATTTATGCGAAAATTTGTATTTCTCAGATGAAAGCAAAATATTATAAACCTATATCTAGCCTTCCTCTATAGTAAAAAGTCACGTTTTGATTGGGTCACAACAGAGCATTTTAAGTTAATGTGGGTATTTTATTAGACCGCATCTTACTACCCGTCCGGGCTATATTTTGAGGAAGTGTAGCCAAATTTGCGTAGAAGGAGGGAGAATGGAAAACCATTTTGAAAAAAAACCACCCTCAGTACACCCAACCAATATTCGAACCTCGATCTCACCGTTATCGGCAGTCTAATCTACTGCGAGAGTAGCGCCTTAGACCATGCGGTCACCGAATCGGCTAATGTGGTAATGTTTAGTAGGGTTTAATGTAAATCACTACGCTTTTTTTTAAATGTAAGCTTAGAATTTAAACTTTTTAAGTGGTCGGAATTTTTGCTTAAATTTTTATGAAAACAATATTAAAAAATATCAAACCACTTCATAAATAATCCGGAATTTGTAAACGTCTGCAACGCTTCTTAATGTTGTCCCATGTAGCACCCAAAAATAAGTTTTCCCCAGAAAAACAATCATCACTTATTTCTCATCTTGTTAATCACAATTTAAACATACGTCATTTATTACATTTTATACAAATTTGTTCAAACCATTTTTAAAACTCAGTGATTTGTAAACTACCCTTTAATTTATTTATATTTTTAAAATTATAGTCTTATTTATTATGAAAAATAATTCTCAGCTTAGCATTTTGAACAAAATCTTTAAAAAAGTCCATTTGCGAAACATTTCTCATAAGTCCTAAGCCACCTTGAAATTAATTTATTTAATATATATATATATATATATATATAATTAGTTATCATGTAAACAGACCCAGCCAGTGGCTGGAAGCTGTTAAAGGAAACTCTCCAAAAATTTAAAACAATGTGTGAAGTGTAATAGTTTAAGAAGAGAAAAAAATGAAGAGAGAGGTGTGTTTGTTCCTATCTAGGCCTAACCTAACTATCCTTTCAGGCTGACTTCCTTCACTATCACTCACTTTATATTATTGTGTAGTATTTATACACTGTCTTATTATACATTTCCAAGCCAAAAGGCAAATAATTCATTTTATAAGAGAAAGAAAATCGGGGAAAAGTCTAAAATTTTAAATAAAATCGGGCTAGTGTTGCAATTTATATTCAGACAATAATGATCCATTTCTAATGCACTTTAGAATTTAAAAAAAGTATATCTGATTTAAATATACAGTAGAGCGTCGGAAATCCGGACGTCAAAAATCCGGAGCGTCGCAAATCCGGATCGGCGGTGAGAGCAGGTCAAGTCTTGTACAAAAAGAATTAAGAGTCCTTACCAGTAAGTTTCCATTAATTACTGTAGATTCTTTTTTTTTTTCTAAAAAGTATTGTAGAGTTACTAATCAAAATTACATAATGTACATGTTCTTATTCAATATACTTTATTAAAATATTTTGTGTTACTGTATTTTTCGAACCCTTCAGCCTCTATTTTGCAATACAGTAGACTCCCGAGCGTCATGTATCCTCTAGTCATTACATTACGTATGTATAGTTATTGAAAGCACATTTGAAAATCCGGACAATTCAGTAATCGGATGGGTCCCGCTCCCGATCGATCCGGATTAACGACGCTCCACTGTAATTAAAAAAAAGTGTTTGTTAGGCTGTTGATGTGGTTTCAGATATAAAAGTTAGCCTGAAAAATGTGTGAAACGTAAATTTTCCCTGTTCCTTTTAAATACAAGCACGTACATTTAATAGCTTGGGGCCTTTGAGGTGAATTTGCTAAACCAAACACGACCCTAGCGTCAATAATTGAAATATTCAGCTAGTATCTATAGTATATATTCTAACGTCAGCCAAATCTTTATTCGACCCGAACAACTTTTTATTCCTATACTGGAATATTTATTGGTCGACTCCCGAGACTAGAACATAAAAATACGGCCCTAAATCGCACATCCGTTTAAGTTCAAAGTCTTCCCTGAACTAGCACGTGGCAGAAATATACAAGGTTTTAATCTTAACTAGTTGTTCCGATTCTCTGTCGACTGTCATATGTCAACAAACCAGTGAAGAGTGGAAAGTCGTCGACCACTCACCATGACGAAACCTATTATTGAACACATTATTAGCGCAATTAAAAATAGTCTGAAAATTACCACTGTTGATGGAGTTTGTCAATTTTGAGACTTATAACTTCATTATCAGTTAGGGCTACTTTACATATATTATTTTGTATGGCACTAAAATATCGTTTTATGACGATTCGACTATAGGACAAGCCTAGACACAGTTTCGATGTTCTACTAGGTACTTCCTAGGGTCAAACCGGAGTCCTCTAGGACCTAGACAAGTGGTATAAAACTTTTTTTGTCCACGTTGCCCTAGATATATTTATTTTCAACTTTCTACCTCCAAAGTTGTTGGGGCATAGTGTAAATCATACAAATTATGTAATCTATATCTAAGATAGATTACAACTAAAATAGTGTATTAATATATTATCTCATGAGATTTCTAAGAATTGTTTCTGTAACAACATGTACGGACAGAGTCAGTAATGAATGGGGGCTGGAGGAGTGCGGTTTGAAAGTGAATCCAACAGGTATTTGTGGAAGACGTGTCTTACGTTGGTTTGGGGATGTTGAGAGGATGAGTGTGGATCTAGTGATGAAGCAAATATATGAAGGTAGAGTGTGTGGATCAAAAGGAAGGTGTAGGCCATTTAAGATGTGGCTAAATGTTGTAGAAAAAGAGAAACATTAAGAGGTTTAAGAATAAAATAGCATGCATGACTCGGTGTATGGATGTTGTTGAAGCGACGGGAGTATGCGAGGATAGGGAAGTGTGGAGAAAGTTAGTGAGGATGGATTAAGTTCAGAGTTGTTGTTTTTTGAGTCGTATGCACAGTTTCTTGCCTACTCCGTAAGGGAATAGCGTGATTAGATATGTGTATAATAAGTTTTAAGTGATATATACATAGTTTTAAGATGTCTTCGTGTACCTAAAGTTGAATACCACAACCCTAGAGCAATAGTTGGCCCCTCTAACCGCTGAGCCACGAGTTGACCGCACCCACTCCGACCTGGTTGGCATACTTTGCACCCACTGAGTATGGAACCGTGGTCCTTGCCCGCGTGGGAGTCAAATCTCTCGACCACGGCAGGTGTACGGTACCTAGGCACGAGCCCATTACGTCCATTGAAGAGCTACTTCTCCACGCGCTCATTAGAATAGACACTATAAACAAAACCCGGTAAATGCCCTCGACATGACCCCTGAATATTGTATCAATGACCTTACCTCTACAGAAACGTTTCTTCTTTTTTTAATATACGAGTATTTTAAGGGTTCGAGGGCAATGTTGGTGTTCAGAAAATGTGTTTTTTTATAATAAAACTACCCGCATCGGTGGGCACGTGGACAAAGACGCCAGTCTCGTCTTGTATGGGTTGCTGGTGACGGTAAGGTCGGGGTTTGAATACCTTCTGGACACACCAAGATTTTTTTACTAAATAATTTCCCATGCAAATGCGGGTATATTTCCTCTAAAATACTTCCTTCCTCATTTGAGTAATTATCATATTTACGTATAACCTTAACAGGTAGCAGGACGCGGTGATAAAAAAAAGTACATTTTATTTTGTATTTTTAACGTGCACTTTCTGAATCGACTGGTTATATCAGCACACGACTTACAAACTAACTTAAATATAGAAGAGACACAGCATCCAGCCATCAATTTATCACTGAAAAGGTAAACCCACATTTAACTAATGATACATTTTTCGGCCATGCCAGTAAACGAACCCGGGACCCTTAGTTCAATAGACAAGACATTCTATCGACTAAGCTAAGGTATCAGACTAAAAAAAAAAGTAAATCATAAAATGCTCTGGATGAATGGATTACATAATGTTCAAATATGCCTACTCTTTAAAAATACAGCTTTAGATTCCCCTTGAAATCGGCCCCAAAACAAGTTGATTGTAAAAGCAAAATATCAAAGTGGTAGTTTTGGGATGTTTGTATTATTTTAAATCAAATACTTAATTCCCTTCTAATATAAAGTTTCACACAATGTAGAAATGGTAATTGAAATACAGCTGTTTATGATCACTTGACAGATTATTATTACCTACATATTTTTTGGACTTAATTATTTCCATTGTTCATTTGTTTGATGTTTTGAGCATTTTACATCTTTAAAATAGAAAACGTTCTAATTCCTGTGTATAGTCTTACTGGTACTTTGAAAATACAATGTATTTGTTTATAATGTGTACGTTGAATATTACAATATTTTGTTTAAAAGTAATACTATAAATAGTTAGCAGGATCACAATTCATTGTTGTGGTAAGTTCTTACAATAAAATGAAGGCACGTAACCTCCAAAGTGTGATTTCATGAACTCACATTATAGTTAGTTTTCGTTTGTGAGCGGAACATTCGACCTATAAACTGACATTAATTATATTTCAAATTACGAGCAGTTTAACAACAATGGGCATGAGCCCTCAATATTTGCTTTAAAAGTGACATTTTATTACTAGCTATAAACAGTATAGTTAATAATAAAACATCTAAAATCGTTCACTATTACCGGCAAATTAAATGATGAAATATTATGTTAGAAATTATTACTTCCGCCACCAACGAACCGAAGTTCTACTGAAAATGTATAATTATCATTAGAGAGGGTCAGTGTTTCTAAGGATGAATCGCTATAATTACACATTTAGATTCTGACCCGTAGGACTTCGTATTTATGAGTTTACAACTTAATCTTCAACAATGCTTGAGCGATTGTCGTGCACCTTATATAAAATACAAACTTTTTTTTTCTGTCAAAATTGACAACATTTTACCATTTTATTGTTGTTATTTTATAGGTATTTCTATCAAAAGTGACCGCTGCAGATAACATGACATGATGTTTAAATACGCAACTTTTCTAATTGTCAGATAAGACCCTTCTAATGAAAATAGTAGTGTGTATATAACAACCATTCTAATACAACAATAACATAAACATGAAAGTAACAATGAATCTTACCTCGTAATATTGAATAGCAAACCGACAGGCATCTCAACCTGGTAGTTAAAAAAACGGAACTCTCAAAAAGAATTCCGTGCTTCTCCACACGACGTTCTGTCTTTAATCGGTGTCGAGCGTGAACTATTGTTGGGGAAAGAAGCGAAGTCAAAACAGGCAGTCAGCCAGCCACCTCTCTATGACACATGCGCACAACACGACAAACACACACACAGGTAAGAAGTTATAAGCAGGCAGGTGAGACAGAACAACACGCCCTACCACATACAAGACTTCTTCAGATCTGACTGACTTTACCTTCCAGTGTATGTGTTGTTTGCTACTTGCAACCTGCGTCAACTTACTGACCGAGCCACCGACACGGCTAGTCAGAGGAGGGGAAATAACTCGACAATATAGAGATAACCTTATATCCACCAATAAAACCTTTTTCAATTATTTCTCATATCGCAATGTTTTCGAAATTCATATTGTTTAGAAATAAGAAAAAAATAGAAATATGATTAATGGTAATTATTTTATTTATGAGAATAAAAAGTTTTCTTTCATACATTAGGAAAGGGTTTTTAAAAAGAAAGTCAACATATATTATATACATAAAAAAAATGCATATATTTTAATTGGGTACAATATATGAAAAAAATTTCTTATCAAGTGTGTATTTCTGTATCTTTGAAGTTTCTACGAGAAAGCTCCGAAATTAAGAGCATTTTTCACTTTTTAACATTCGATAGGATTGCAATAGTTCAAAAATTAATTGAGACACATATCGAAATAAATAAATAAAGCTCAAGAAACCATTTAAATGTTTCTTGCTTCAACTATCAATACAGTAGATTATATCTGAAATGAGAAAGAGAGAAAATTTTAAAGAACTACACAAGCATTGGCTTAAAAAGAAGTAAAATGGCGAACAAAATGTAGTTTATATAAAATATAAAACAAATGGTGAGGACTGAACCCAAACTCTCGAGATAAGACTCGAATTTAATGGTCACTCTTACCTATAAATTATTTTAGAACTATAAATAATAAGATAATTAGTATGGACTTTTTGAGCATGCTCCTAATTTAACCTAAGTCAAAAATAAAAACAACCAACCCTTGCCCCATTAATTTTTATATCTACTAGGAATATATTATTCTAAATGGTGAATTAATATACACATACCTACACCTAAAATCGAACTAGTGATCTCTAAATGTATCATCTAACGATTCGACTAAGGGGCAGGGGGAAAATGTTAACCTTTTTTTAAAAAACTTCTCATTATTTAGACTTAATGCTGTTATCCTTACCATCGAAAGAAACACCTAACAAACATAACAAAGGCGTGAGATAGAAAACATAGAGAAATAAACAGTGGGAAGATAAATCATAGGGAGAAGAAGAGAAATGGATTAAATGCAGAGAGAGTAATTTAAAAAAATAAGACGTGATGTTGAGCGTTTTAAAGGAAAACACAAACAAAACTTCTCAAGTATTTTGTTTTGTTTTGAAAGTAAAAGTAATGACGAAGGTTGTTGTAAAATATTCCTGTACTATCGAGAAAAATATTGTAGCCCCATAGTATTTTTTATGGCAAAAAAATGGCAAGTTAATCAAGCTACTTTTATGAGAGTGGTTACTTATTCATTGGGATCCATTGCCAATGGTTGACTGAGATATATTCAGGAAACTATTTTACACCATTATTACCCACTTGTAGCTCGTTCCCGTGATTGGAAGGTTGGTTACAGTCATGCCGGGATCACGATCAACTTAAACTTAACGTAACTTAACGTAACTTAATGCCGGGATCACGATCAACTTAGCGTTAACTTAACGTAACTTAATGTAACGTTAACTTAAAGTTAACTTAACGTAAGTGTGATCACGATTCACGTAACTTAACGTAACAACTCGAGCCAAACATCTTCATTCTCGAGTATGATCTGTGATTTGTACTAGTTTTACAGTGATGATCTGTGAATGTTTATAGTTTTCAATCGATATAATAAATATCTATTACAATTTTTTTTGGATAAATTTAGCTTTCCTATTTTAGTTTAATTATTTTGTTTCAATGTCTGATCACTAGAACTTACGCTAAAGAGTAAACATTAGTCATAATACCAACAAATGAGTTACTAAATATCTCGGATGACGTCACTCGCATAATGATTGGCTGGCTAGATCACGTGATACCCTTCAAGTAACGTAAAGTAAAGTAAAATACCTCCCAGGACATCTCTTACGTTAAGTTAACTGCAAGTCAACGTTAAGTTAAGTGCATCGTGATCGCCTCCATTTAAACACACGAGGAGGTCCTTTACGTTATGCCGGGATCACGATCAACTTAAACTTAACTTAACGTAACTTAACGTAAAGGACCTCCTCGTGTGTTTAAATGGAGGCGATCACGATGCACTTAGCTTAACGTTGACTTGCAGTTAACTTAACGTAAGAGATGTCCTGGGAGGTATTTTACTTTACTTTACGTTACTTGAAGGGTATCACGTGATCTAGCCAGCCAATCATTATGCGAGTGACGTCATCAGGGATATTTAGTAACTCATTTGTTGGTATTATGACTAATGTTTACTCTTTAGCGTAAGTTCTAGTGATCAGACATTGAAAAAAAATAATTACACTAAAATAGGAAAGCTAAATTTATCCAAAAAAAATTGTAATAGATATTTATTATATCGATTGAAAACTATAAACATTCACAGATCATCACTGTAAAACTAGTACAAATCACAGATCATACTCGAGAATGAAGATGTTTGGCTCGAGTTGCTACGTTAAGTTACGTGAATCGTGATCACACATACGTCAAGTTAACTTTAAGTTAACGTTACGTTAAGTTACGTTAATTTAACGCTAAGTTGATCGTGATCCCGGCATCAGTGGCAGATCCAGAAAAAAATGACAGGAGGGTCACCAGAATACAAATACTTCTAAAAAAAATCGTATATAAATATTATGTAAATTAATTTAAAAAGGATGTGTAAATCTAGATTATGCAAAAACACTTATGTGTCGACTCATGAATAATTCACTTTTTTTCTCATTTATTTGAGGTGTTTAGCGTTCACTTTCTGAAACGACTGATTGTATCAACACACAACCTATAAACTAACTTAAAATCAAGAACAGACACCACATCCAGCCCCCCGGCCGTTAATTCATCACTGTGAAAGGGTAAACCCACATTTCACCGATGATATATTTTTTTGGTCATGATGGAAATCGAACCCGGGAACGTTAGCTCAATAATTTACTATTTCAGTATACATTTTGTTTTATAAAATGCTATTACCAAATTCGCTATCCAGTTATTTCAAACGAGAGAAGAAAACAAGTTTACATAAACTCTAATCTGCAAAATAAAGGTTCGGTTTTTTACAACCATGGTTGTCGAGCTCAAATATTTGTCGGGTTATACACGAGTGGTTCGGAATACACCTTAATCAGCAGGTTCCAGATAAGTATTTTAAATGCCTAGAAAAAAAAAGTGTATAATGCTCTATCTACCTCCCTCTCTTTCATCACCTCTATTTCTTTCTCTCTCATCCCCTTCCCCTCTCGTCCACACCTCTCCCCATTCTATCCCTCCCTCTCTTTCTCCCATTCCATCCCTTCCCTTCTCCCCCTCTTTCTATCATCCTCCATCCCTCTCCTCTTCCATCTCGCTCCCTCTCTCTCCTTTTCTCTCTATCTTAATATCTCTCTCTCTCACACAAAATACATAATTCTCTCTTCATTTTACGTTTTGTGGTTTATTTCATGCAATTATTTTGCCTGAGACGTTAGATGCCAACTAATCTTCATAAAAAAAAAAGTGGCGTACAAAGGAAATGAGGAACGAAGCTTACCAACCTTTGAACTCGTAAAACCCGCGACGAGGTTAAAGCAAGGTGACTTGAAAATCCCGTTTCCGACACAGGAAACAAAGTACAGCCCTAGTTAGATTCCCCCCCCCACCCCCTTCCAGTGGTTTCCTGTGGGAGTATATCTATCATGTATGTACTGAAAGTGTCGTTTTGTCAAAAAATAAAATAGACTTTACTATCCAATAGTGTTTCATTTAAAATTGAGGATGAAAATTAATAAGTATTTTTTACATTTACAGGAGGTTGATTACCTAAGTTACTTATCAAAGGTAATTTTCGTTATCATCGTGTCTTACTACCTGTTCAGGAGAGTGAGAAAACCACCCTCAGTATACCCAACCGGGATACGAACCCCGATATTCCCAGCAGTCAAGTCCAACACGAGAACAGGTAATCCTATTTTGGAACTTTTTTTAAAATTTTAAGTTAAAGTCAAGGGTTGTTAGTGGCTAAATAGAAGAGATAGAAATATTAGAAAGGCAATTTAAGAAGTTCCCCCGCATTAGCTTGGAGAGAGGATCTGAAAACCATCGCAATAAATCACATGTGAAATCCACACCCACATGCCACTCACACCTCTTTATACTTTGTCCAATCGAATTCGTGGAAATAAAAAGAATTTCAATACATTCTATAAACATAATCAACATTTTCATTTTTAATTTCTCTCGACCCCTCGAAGGGAGAAGTATTGTGATCGTCAAAAGAATTGAACTCAAGACCCCTGAAATGGAAAAAAGTTGTTTTCGCGATGCTATCTGTATATCTGTCTGTATCTTGAACTAGAGCCGACACTATTTTACCGATTGGGTTAAAAATTGGTAACTAGAGTTTTCATAAGGTCCCCCTGAAGGTTTTTTTGGAACTATATATTATACTTAAGGGCAAAAAGAGAGAAAAAATCTATTTTCTCAAAACCCACCCTAACGAATTTGATTAAGTCACTATTTATCATTAAAAACAAAGTGGCACCTTTCATTTTTCCAAGAACATGACTTTAAGGGTACTTTACATCGGCAGAAAATTTCTATAGATATCATATCCACGTAATTATTTGGAATAGGAAATAATGTATCATTGTAAATATATACTATTAAATATAAATTAACTCTTTTATTTGAAATAGATTTAAAAAAATTCAAGAGCTTCTCAGCTATAAGCCAAAATTTATTCTTTTTTACTAGTCTTTAAAAATGAATATGACTGTTTCTGCAACAGTGTTAGTTTTAAAAAATGTACACGTTTTTAGTAAATGTTATATTTTAAGATTAAAGAGAAAGAAAGTCTGTGCGGTACACCGTACCATTTATTTTATTCCTTGTTTAATGTTTTTAGTTAAAATAATGATTCGTCTATAAAATGGCAACCATTCCCTCTACAATCATTGATGCTTTCATTTTGATTAGCACATCGATGTTCATTTATTTGTTTGCCTGTGATTGGTTCTCTGTAGCCCGTAAGTCTGATTCGGACTTTGTTACTGTGGAGTCCACTCACGGATGAAGGACCGTACGTATTGAGAGTGCGTTGACAGATCAATATGTTATTGTTGAGTACATCTCTTACGGGCAAAGGACACTACGGATACAGTGTATGTAGACGAGGCTTTTCTCTTTAACTCGACGTGTTCCTCGATCCTCGAAGACGCCTTGTGTACTCGACCATAAATCCGCCGGCTACCACCCTCACCTGGATTGTTACATCTCGGCCCTCCCGCCTCATTAGCTGAAGACCCGGCGGTTCTTTCCTCTCATTGGCTGCCCTCGATGACCTCCACGCAACGGACGACGCTGGGAGGAAGTCGTCAGCTCTCCCTGACGGCCGCGCGGGGGTGGAAATGGTAGACCCATATTTTTGTTCTTCAAGAATGTTAATTTACCGGATATTTCTTTGCACCACGCCCTTCCATCAAGAGTTCAAAAGATCAAGGACTCGGTTGATTCGATAAATAAACAACTTTAGTTTCTTGTACGAAACTTTTAAGCTTTGGTTCCTCTTTGACTTCAAGATGGAATCTTTTTTTATATATATAAATAGACAGAACAATGGTTCCTGAACAAAAAGCTACGGCTTTCATTTATTAATGTGACAACGTCAAAGAACACTTTTATGTCATTAAGTAGGCACAATCTTGAAATTCTAGTTAATCAAAATAAATTTCCCCAAAGGATTTTTTTTATGTGGTATATGTCAATACGTGATTTGTTAAAAACCTAAAGCGTGTTATCACTGTTCTGAAGTCATTAATAGCGCATCATAGCAGGCCCAACCCAGCTCCCGGCTCGCCCGAGGTATGGGAGTAAAAGGGAAAAGAAAACACCTACGATATGTCAGAAATGTGTGCAGTGCATTCGTATTTGAGTGATTACTCAACATTTTCCGCGGTGACGATGGGGGACAAAGCGACAACTCTTTATCTCCATTAATATTTAATCGTAAATAATTGACGTGCAATAGTGTTGGTGTAAATGTGCTATTTCTAGCTGACTGTATCACAGAGTTGATGGGCATGTGATGCACGCTCTTGACTGTATCACAGGGTTGATTGGCATGTGATGCACGCTCTTGACTATATCACAGAGTTGATTGGCATGTGATGCACGCTCTTGACTGTAACACACAGTTGATGGGCATGTGATGCACGCTCTTGACTGTATCACAGATTTGATTGGCATGTGATGCACGCTCTTGACTGTCTCACAGTGTTGATTGGCATGTGATGCACGCTCTTGACTGTATCACAGAGTTGATTGGCATGTGATGCACGCTCTTGACTGTATCACAGATTTGATTGACATGTGATGCACACTCTTGACTGTATCACAGAGTTGATGGGCATGTGATGCACGCTCTTGACTGTATCACAGAGTTTATTGGCATGTAATGCACGCTCTTGACTGTATCACAGAGTTGATTGGCATGGGATGCAAGCTCTTGACTGTATAACAGAGTTGATTGCCATGTGATGCACGCTCTAGACTGTATCACAGAGTTGATTGGCATGTGATGCACGCTCTTGACTGTATCACAGAGTTGATTGGCATGTGATGCACGCTCTTGACTGTATCACAGATTTGATTGACATGTGATGCACACTCTTGACTGTATCACAGAGTTGATTGGCATGTGATGCACGCTCTTGACTGTATCACAGAGTTTATTGGCATGTGATGCACGCTCTTGACTGTATCACAGAGTTGATTGGCATGTGATGCACGCTCTTGACTGTCTCACAGTGTTGATGGGCATGTTATGCACGCTCTTGACTATATCACAGAGTTTATTGGCATGTGATGCACGCTCTTGACTGTATCACAGAGTTTATTGGCATGTGATGCACGCTCTGGACTGTATCACAGAGTTGATTGGCATGTGATGCACGCTCTAGAGTGTATCACAGAGTTGATTGGCATGTGATGCACGCTCTGGACTGTATCACAGAGTTGATTGGCATGTAATGGATGCTCTTAAGAGCACCTCCTTGAAGGGGACTATTTTCCCACTGCTGGATATGCTATGGCAACCATCTCCGTGGTATAGGGTCAGAGCATCTGGCTATCAACACTAAAAGTCATGGGTTCAATGCCCAGTTGGTATCTTGGGTATTTTTTACCGAAAGGGGAACTATCCCTAAGGTCACCATGTTTCTGGTCAGTTAGGCTTAAGTTAGGTTTCGAGTTCCTACTCGTTCCACACCTTCATTTCACTATCATTATCCCCTCATCTCATCAGGACATAGAGTCTCCACGGAAAGGATGTACTATAAGTACATTCGGGCGTCCCCTGGGACAAGTTACATAATTACTGGGTAATCTTCCCCACCAACTAAGCTACCATTTATGTAGCCCAAATACACACACAAACACACACACATATACCAACTATGGGAATTACAAACAATCTTCCACTGTCTAAAAATGTTATATTGTGAGCATGTTAAAAATAACCATTTGTTTGAGGAAGGCAATAGCTATATTTCTAACCATTTACTCATAACTGAGACATTTTACATAGAACATTGTTTAAAAATAAACTACTCTCACCTTTTCATGATTTATTTGATCAATTATAAAGTTTTTAATCCTATTGGGACATGTCAATACCTTTAGACTTCAGTTTGGTGTGAACCATATTTAGAAATAACAAATCACTTCCTAAATAACGCGGTATTTTTGAACCTCTGTAGCCCGTCTCAGTACTACGGTAGACAGCCCCCTTAGCTATTTTCAACTATGCCTAAGACAAGCATAGGCTGTCTATGGGGTCTAAGAATGTATTATACCAATGGACTAAATTGCCGGTGACATGGGAGTCAAGGTTTTAATCTCGTCCGGGTGCATTAATATCCCAAGATTAACTTGTAAATAGAATAGCTTGGAGCTGTGACTATACTTCTATCCTCCAGGAAGAGCACGTTTGTAGAATAGCTTGGAGCTGTGACTATACTTCTATCCTCCAGGAAGAGCACGTTTGTAGAATAGCTTGGAGCTGTGACTATACTTCTATCCTCCAGGAAGAGCGTGGCTTGGAGCTGTGACTATACTTCTATCCTCCAGGAAGAGCATGGCTTGGAGCTGTGACTATACTTCCATCCTCCAGGAAGAGCATGGCTTGGAGCTGTGACTATACTTCTATCCTCCAGGAAGAGCATGGCTTGGAGCTGTGACTATACTTCTATCCTCCAAGAAGAGCATGGCTTGGAGCTGTGACTATACTTCTATCCTCCAGGGAGAGCATGTCTTGGAGCTGTGACTATACTTCTATCCTCCAGGGAGAGCATGGCTTGGAGCTG
Source organism: Timema podura (assembly GCA_033556935.1). Classification (NCBI taxonomy): domain Eukaryota; kingdom Metazoa; phylum Arthropoda; class Insecta; order Phasmatodea; family Timematidae; genus Timema; species Timema podura. The sequence continues at coordinate 82,776,377 of JAVRXN010000009.1, read as the reverse complement.
TGACTATACTTCTATCCTCCAGGAAGAGCATGTCTTGGAGCTGTGACTATACTTCCATCCTCCAGGAAGAGCGTGTTTCAAAGACCTGGCGTATTGTCAGAGGATCAACCCGCATTGTTTTCCCCACTAACCTCTCAGTGATCCCGTGCCGAGCGCCATATGGCCGGTCTCACCACAGGAGCAAGTGGGGTATTACTTCACTGTTCTGTGAATAAAGAGAGTTCAGTCCATTGTGTGGATGCGTGACAATCGAGATAATTCTATAAGGACAACAGATGCTGTGGCTTCTAAACGCACAATTCTATCGCTGAAGCCGCTGAGATACGAAGTTTTATTACAGGCGAGGTCGTTGACCACATTATTTTAGTAATTATATGGAGCAATTCACTATTGGCAACAATAAATAATATGGAATTGGCTAAACCATGCCAAATTTCAAGGTCAGGCAGGTTAATAATAAATTAATATACAGACCGAAAGTTGGGGCTGATCACTGATATGCTATATGTGTGACAAATGAACAAGTACTAAGATAAGTGGATGAGAAGAGAACTATTTTGGATGTGATTCTTCGGTACAAAATAAACTGGATCAGACACATCCTTAGGAGGAACTGTCTTCTGCACAACGTCATGGAAGGAAAGTTTGAAGGAAAGAGGAGCTTAGGAAGAAGGAGAATTCAAATATTAGATGACTTGAAGGAAAGAAGAGAATTCTGCGAGCTGAAGGAGGAGGCAGAGGACAGGGTGCACCGGCAGTTTAAGTTCACTGAGAAAAGGAATGGACCTGTCACAAGACAGAACACATAATAATACTATAATTATTTAAGCGAATCTTTATTAAACACTAACCAGCCTCGTGGTGTAGTGGTCAGAGCTACTGGCCACTGTCCTAGAGGTCCTGAGTTTGATTCCCGACTGGTACCGGAGGATTTTTCTTGAAAGGGGAATAACTCCCATGGTCACAAGGTTTTTGGTCAATTAGGCTTAAGTTGGGTTAAGCTCTTCGTTAGCTCCACCCCGTCATATTCAGTTTCATCATCCCCTCATTTCATCGGGACATGGAAAGAGCCTCATCGGAAAGACTTCGATTGTACATTCAGGCATCCCCTGGACAGCGGCACATTAATACTGGCTAATCTTTCCGCAAACAGAGCACTATTATTACTATTATTATTATTACCACCAAGCATCAATATATACAATTTCTAAAATAACATCAATTTGATAGTAAAACCACGAGCCCTTGGGGCTCTTGAAAGTGAGCAATTGTCGAATTATTTCATATAACAAAGAAAAAACGGGTATGGGCACTCATCGGGACAATTACTTACTCAGTAGGAGTGTGGTGGAAAGATTCTAAAAATAAAACAATCCACTGTCTCTTAAAAGTTAATTTAGCACTTCTTACTACCCATTCGGGTTATACGCTTATGTATTAATTACGCTAATAGTTTTAGGGATTGGGAAGGTTATATTTAGAGGAAATGTACCCGAATTTGAGTGAAGGTAGAGTGAAAAACTGTTTTGGAAAAACTACCCTCAGTACACCCGACCGGGATCAAACCACGATCTCCCCGTCATCAACAGTCTAGTCTAGTGTGACCGGTCACCGAAGTGGGTGTGATACATAATTACAAGAGAGAGAGCGCAATAAACAGTATTTGTACTAGCATGTGATGTGTGCACCAAAGAAATCCAATCTAAACCAACTTTATATGAGTGCTCAACAAACATAAATTATTATTATTATTATTATTAGCACCGCGTCTTACTACCGTTCAGGTTATACGCACTTACGCTAATGTGTAATGGTAGGGTGATTGTGAGGTGAAATGGAAGACCTACAGTTTAACGTGGAATCCGAACCACGGTGGAGGCCTGGCATTCCTCACATTCACAAGTTGTGATTAATACACATCTTGTCAGAGGTGAAGGAAGGGTTTGGTAATCAGATAAATCTGTGCGGGACCGAGGATTGAACCCCGGACGCCAGCTCAGAAGTCCGACACCTTACCCTAGACCACCAGGTCACCGACAACAAACAAACATAAATGGTCCGCTCTTTAAATTCTCGCGCGATTTAACTACCACTTAACACTTTCCAACAGTCAAATGCTACCCACCCCCTTTTCATTCCCTGAAAAAAACTGTAAGTCACGAGATTCCAAGGTTAGGGAGGGTTGGCCTCGCGTGATCGTGACCCTCTCTCTACCCCATGTCGCCCTCCTGTCTGCGCTCTATCGGCCACACCCAAAACCTCTGAGGGGACGATCGTGTCAATTCTTCATCATGATGGTTATTCTCCCCTCTCTAGAGACTCAACAGGAGTATACCAGGGAATTCCGCTTCGGTGGCCGCGTGGTCTATGGCGCTACTCTTGCAGTAGACTAGACTGCCGTTGACAGGGAGATTGAGGTTCTAATATAGATCGGATGTATTGAGGTGTTTTTTTTTTCAAAATGGTTTTCTACTCGCCCTATACGCAAGTGCGGGTACATTTCCTCTAAATATAATCTTATTAATCCCTAAAACCATCAGCGTAGTTGGTACATAAGCGTATAACCCGGATGGGTAGTAAGACACGGTGCTAAAAAAATCCATATCCCTGTATTATCTACGTTGTATATTGGCTAATTCAAAGCGGGTTTACGCACTCAAGCGCTATAATAGATTAGCTCTAGCAACAGAAACTCGTAAACGGCAGAAACCAAATGGGTTCAGTGGCTGCGGAACTAAAGAGAGAGAGAGTATCCCTCCTCCCCCCACTGGAAAGAAATTGCCCCTCCTAGATATACTTCAAATCCTCTGATGTTGTTGAATATGAAGCTGAAACTTGGCCTTAGATCAAACTACAAATAACTTCTAGATGCATTCAATTTTCAAAAATTGTCTGGAGAAGACCACTACAAATAGCTTCTAGAGGCATCTACTTTTCTAGAAAGATTCAAGCAAGCAGCAATCTAGAAAACCTCTAAAATCATCCAAATTTCGGAAACATTCCTTGAGGAAGACCCATTCAAAACACTTTTAGTTTTTAGTAAATATAAATCAAAAATAAAACACAACACAAATAAGGTTCCGTCACCAATGAGTGGGTTTATAACGTTCTTGAATGGAGCTCTCCGGCAGTAGGAGAACAAACAGGGAAGGAGGAAAATGGTAATACTATGTGTGTTTTATGAAATGACATAATTATAATCACAAAGATACATTCTACGCTCCTTTACCAGTTACCTTTCGTTTCCCGGACATTTAGCTCTTAATGATCAACAAATATGTGGGTTTTTGTATTTTTCAGAGAGGAAAATGTCAATTTTTAAACTATGTTTACAGGTGCAGGGGGTAGCAGAATTTCATGCACCACAAATTTACACCTATGCATTTTAAAAATGGAGTAAAATAATAAAATAACTAAAAATAGTAAAATCATTAAAAAAATATTTCATACTAAGAGCTTGCGTCATAATTTATTTATTTTGTCCATGCATTCTTCACTACCCATTCGCGCTATCTATATATATTATACTAATGGGGTAGCGATGATGAAGAGAGAAATTAGAGGAAGCATACTAGAATTTGCGTGGAGAGAGAGAGTGGAAAACATTTTAATTAAAAAAAGTTTAACACACCCGACTGGGATTAAAACACCGGTCTCTACAAGCCAGATGAATGTGTCCATTGTTGTGAGAAGAAACTTTAATATCCATGTGCAGCGATTAGGCTGTTAAAGCTTCTGGTAAAATAATAATAATAAGTGTAAAACATTAAAACAGACCAGATTATGGACAACTTTTAAAATTATGTTTATTTACTTCCATCGTTCGGCAAACAGTTCGTTTTGTTAGACAGACAAAAGGAAATGAATGTAATAATGGTGATGCATTTGAGAAAGAAAAGCCCAGAGCAGATGGTGGACACATTATTCAACTTTTTGAAATATTCTTGTGTTGTGTTCCCAGACACTAATAGCGTGTAGGTCTACTTGCGGTCTGATACTCGTCGTGCAGGAGTCAGAGAGGTTAACTCCGAAACAGCAATTTGTGGTGGAGGAGACATATCAAAATGTGTCCGGCCAGCAGCCATAAAGAACTACTTTCTTGTATTCAAAAATATCCATGAGATATTTTGGAACAGTGTTTTCCCAAACTGTTAAACGCGTACAACTAGAGGTACGTGAAAGATTTCAGGTGGCATGCGACGTAACACTATGTTTTATTATTTATTTATTTTTATTGAGGAGTGCAGTTCCAAAACTTGTATCATTCAAAATTCATGGAGATTGATTTAAGCATGCAACTGAAGTCTACTTTTATCTTGCTATCTTTCTGTGACAAGATTTTGTTCCAAAACATTTCTGATCCCGTCGGAAACTTTATCGCCGTTCCAAAACTTGTCTTATCCAGTTTTGTGTACGTTCCAAAACGGTCCTTATACACAAAGAGGAAAATTTTAATATTTTGTCACTTACAAGATTATAACTGCTTCGTTACATTTTAATTTGTTACAAAACTCCTCTTATCCGTTCTTATGTTTTCCAAAACTGGCCTTATTCAAATTATATATATATAAAAAGTAAAAATTATCTTTCTTGGATTAACTAAAATAATCTCTATTAATAAAATGAAGAGTTTGTCTGTCATGAGCTTTGCGCGATATCTACCGCATGCATCACGAAGCTAGAATTTTAAATTTCTATTAGATTTTTAAAAATTTATTAAAAATAGGGTGGAAGAAATTTAACGAAGAGATTTTTTTCTGTCTGTTTGAAGCAAAGAAAGCGTTGACCGGGGTAATTGCGTGGTTACCCCGGGTAAACTGCGAGTATATATGTGTATATATATATATGAGCTCAAGGTGGAGACAGAAGACAGGGCGCATTGGCAGTCTAATTTCATTTATAAAAGGAATGGACCTGCCGTAAGAGAGAACACCTAATGATAATAATATATTACCGCGTCTTAATACCTGTTCAGGTTATACAAATATATGATAATAACTCTATAATCAGGCAGGTATGAGAAAGGAAGCATTTTGGAGGTAATTTACCCGCATTTGCGTGAAGAGAGAGTAGAAAACCATTTAGGAAACACCACCCTCTGTAGACCTTACCAGGATTCGAACCTCAATCTTCCCATTAACAGCAGGCCAGTCTAACATGGGGGTGACGCCTTGAACTGTTCAGCCACTGAAGAAGGATATAAGCTACACAGAGTGATTGATGGAGAGAGCGAGCGAGAGAGAGAAAAGAGACAGATCGGAGGAAGGCAGTAGTTCCTCCAATTTGATGTGTAATGTCATGTGTGACCTCACATGGGCACACCAAGTGTGGGAAGGAATGCGGGGAATGCTCGCCATTGTTCGCCGCGCGCGTCTCCTGAGACCCCAACGACCGCCGACCGGAAGTTACAACTAACATCTCCGACAAACGTTCCTCCTTAGACCACCTCCTCACAACTCCTCTTCTGATAGTTTCGTTACTGAGTACTAAAGCCTTGAAAAAATGAGTTTTATATCTAGTTTAATTAATACGTGTACAGGCCGTTAGCGATGCATCCTAACTTGTTTCGAGGACCAAAGTCGACTTCAGACTACGCTGATGTTTCGTGTCAACATATCACAGCACAGCTTCAAGTGATTACACTGCTCTGGTGTATCTGGTGTATTGTGTCATTTGGACATGAATTGTTGTCACTTGACTTCGTGATTCTGAACTTGATGAAAAGGAGGAGATTATAGCCGCTATTAGTATATTATTTGCACTGAAACACACCAGAGAGTAGATACACCCCATAACTGCTGAGAGGGGTGAATTTGGTGAATTTTATACTGTATGGCCTGAACTTTTGAAAGATTAAGAGCGTTTCAAGATGTACACTAGGATGTAAATAAAGGAGTTTTATTGCCTTCAATATCTAACAACAACAAAATTAAATAGAAAAAACTCAAGTATCACGTTCTGATGCTTCAACACATCTGTGCGTATAAACCAAACGGGTAGTAAGACGCAGTGCTAATAATAATAATAATAATAATTCAACACGTTGACCAAAATCTGGATGTCTAGATCTTGGGCTGATGCATGTCATGACACGTTAACACGCATTCCGGCCTCACATAACACATAACATGTCACAACATGTCATAAGGCAGTGTGATCACTTCAATATAATTTATTGGGATGATTTTTTCGCTGAACCGTCATAACACGTGTTAACACGAAACGTCAGCGTAGCCTGAATTCGACTTAACACAGCTTCGGTGGTCGTCTGGTTTATGGAGGTGTTTCTCGAACACCACCCAATTCGGAACCTCCATGAATATTCAAAATATGTCTGAAGTGGTCGTTTAATATATTCAAAACATTGTTCGTGTCTGATATCCGATTGCCATTCTCATCTTTCCCTAAATTGATCCTAGCCTGATAGCTTTTCTTATAACCGTTAATACCTAAGGAAAGTTCCCTGGTATAAGGTAATATTATTATTGCTATTTTGTTCAAATTCACAAAAATCTACGCTTTAAATACTTTCTTTTTGTTTCTGACTATAGCACTGGCCTTGCTTTCTGCAATTCTAAATGTGTATAAGCTCAATTAACTAGGAATTACTAACCAATGTAATTTTTCTTTCCTTCTCTCTTCTATTCATTTTGAACAATCTTGGTCAAACCATGGTTTTTTCTTACTCCTTTTGCAAATACCTATACTACTCTTTGCTGTATTTCTAGTATTATTTCTGATAATTTTCCACGGTTTCTCTGGATAAATAACGCCTTTAAGGCGAGAGTATAGACAACGTGAATCAATGGCAGCCATTTTTCAGTTTTTATATCAAAATATTTTATTGGCCATAGTAGATAAAGTACTTATTTAATAGAAAAATATAGTTTAGTTTTATTCACATATTGATATCAACAGTTGTTGAATATCTGTAAGTGGTGTCCTGGAATTTAATGACATTTTTTCTCTTCATTTAAAAAGTGTATCCTCTAATAGCGCTATGCTAATGACAGATATTCAATAAACTGTTGATATCATCATGTGAAGAAAATTAAACTCTCTTTCTACTGGAGAAATATTTTATTTATTTTGATCAAAACAAAATGTTTTGCAATAAAAACTTCAGAAACACTGGCCTTCTTCTCGTGTTTCCTACACTCCTACCTTAAGAAATGAGAATAGGTCGGCAACATTCCTTGGGTTTCACCCGAATTGAGTCATGAAAGCGTCCATTTACAGCCGAGCTACGTGTAATCTGGCCACTCCAGGTGTGTGATCAGTAGAGCCCAGATTTTTATGTAACTACATATTTCTATCCTGCCAATTAGAAATGTGAAATGATGGCGAATTAGATTGTTTGGGACTGTGTTTTAATTTTTAATTTTACATGTTTACATATTTTGCCGTATTTTATATATTTTCGAAGTTATTACATAAAATTACATATTTTGTGTGTTTATTTACTGAGGTATTATTTTTATGCCGTTCTTGAGAAAAATACTTTAAAATGTAAGTCACTAATTTTCAGGCAACCTGTACTTTCATAAAGAAATGTATTAAGTGAAGGCATGTCAGTGAGAAAAGTTCAAGTCAAATATGCTGGCCCGTCAGAGAGGATAACAGTTACCGTAACATTACTTTGTGTCAAACGATTCTCATGCTGTGAAGGTGAGAGAAAGTGGCTTTGCCATAAAGTGGTCTCAGCGGCACGTCTCTCGCGCGGCGTGTCAGTTTGTAAACACTACTCTACGAGTTGTAAAAAACAATAGTTCTTGGATTTGATTAGCTCATTTTCCCGTTGTTCATTGGTCGGGAGAAGAAACTAATATAGAGCTGCAAGAAAACACAACATCAGCTGTCAGAGAATTTTCCCACAATTCCACGTGACAAACATTCACACACAGTTTGTATTTCTCCCCCAACGTTTGTTTCGACCACAGCCTCATACTTGTAGTTAGTTCACAAATTATCAGATAATTGACTACAAGTGACAGCCAATAGGTTAAGTGTTTTGAAAAAGTGGCCTTCAGAAACTTTCAGCCATAAAATCAAATTTCGTTCCACTAATGTTTGTGTGCATTATTAACGTGATCTATGTGGTCTAGTGGTCAGAGCTCATGGCTACAGATCCCGAAGTCCCGGGTTCAATTCCCGGCGCTTTCAAAGTTTCTGTAAAACAGCGGGTCTGGAACGGCGTCAACTCAGTCTTGTGAGGACAAATGTGAAGCCACTTGAATGAAAAAGTAGTGGCTCTGGTTTAGAAAACTGAGATAAACGGCTGGATGATTCATTGTGTTGAGCACATGACACGCTCCATCAGCAAAAGTTGACAGTATCTCCGCCAACAGACGGTGGGCGCTTAGTAGTATGGTTTGATTGTGGACTAACGCCATTGGGTTTTGTTTATTCAATATTAAATATTCTCACAATATTACATATTTTACTATATATTTTAACTGATGTTGTTACATATTTATGTACATATTTTGTAGGTTAATACCGCATAAAAATCCGGGCTATAATGATCAGTAATCACATACTGCGGTTTCTACAGAGAGACCATCGCAATATCAATATCAACACGTTTGCCATCACACAACCCTAATCCATCTATTTCCAATCTTTTTTTAACTCACTGCACACTGAACATGGCGCTAAAAATGGTCAAGGCACACCGTTACTTTTTTAAGGACCGAGTTTTTTTTTTTAAGTATTAATATTGTGTTCAAGAGTTCAATGACTAAAATTCTTACAATTCTTATGCTATTTTTAAAAATAACATTGATCATGGTTTCAAAAAGATTTGTTTTTATTCCTCAAATTTTGTTCTCGTTTCTTTTTGATCTTCCTTCTCAAATTCTTCCGGCACACCTGTTAACCCTTCGTGGCCCACCGGCCGTATAAAAAACGCTGCCTAATCTATGACAAAACACTGGCACGGCATGTTCAGATACAATCCAATTTTTTTTAAAAAAGGCCTTGTCTGAAAGCTCGAAAAAGTTACTAAATCTACTTTCACGTCAAGTGAAGCTGTCACTTTTGAAACATTACTATTAGGTGTTCTGTCTTTCAACAGGTCCGTTGCCTTGCCCAATTCGAGTCATCCACCATGTCCTATCAGCAGCTTCTTTTTTTATATCCAGAAACTTTATCTTCTTTTTTTGATTGAGGTTATCAATCAGTTGCATTCGTGGTCTTCCTGGTTCCTTTTTCACTTCCACATTGAAATGTTATTAATTTTGACCGCAACAAAGATATGTTTGTGTTTTCTGAAAGGTCCTTCCTACGCAGATTGGACTTTATAAAAGCCCTGTCCCACCATTTGACCCCAATGAAGGTACAGGTCAAAGCCACGCGCGAATAACTCGGCCGGTGTTGGAAAAAAGAAACAGCGAATTCCCGATAGAATATTTCGTGTTCGTCGCAGAAGGTGGGAGGGCGGTGGGAGCCTGGTAAACAAGCTCTCGAGCCGATGTCTCCTTAAAGAGCGGCGGACGGCCTGCCTACACGTCCACAGGGGCCCTGTCTTAGGTAATAGCGTACAAGTTGCTTTACGTGGTTACGCGGGGAAACGCTTTTCCTTGATTCAAACAGACAGAAAAGAAAATTCATTATTTTCATTTCTTCCGACCCAGATTTTAATGAATTAAAATAAAATAGATCTAATCAAACAATTAAAATTACAGTTTCGAGGTGTGCATGCTTGGGGTAAATACCGCGCAACACTCACGTCACGACAGACAGACAAACAAAATCTTCATTTTGTTAATATAAATAACAGTTTGATTTATGTATTCTTATATGCCCTCGTTATTTGTAATATTATCTGGATTTGTGTTTATTTTCACTAGGCCTAGTTTTTATATTATATGCTTTTTTTTACCATCACGTCTTACTACTCGTTCTGGTTATACGCTTATGTACTTATCACGCTAATGATTTAAGGGATTAGGAAGGTTATATTTATTGGAACCGTACCCGCATTTGCGTGAAGGGAGATTGGAAAAACCACCCTCAGTACACCCGACTGAGATTCGAACCTCGGATCTCCCCGTCATCGGCAGTCTAGTCTACTGCGAGAGTAGCGCGTTAGACCACGCAGCCACCGAAGCTGGTATTACATACTAAATATATATATTTCATAAAAGGGCTGCAGAAACCACGAAATATGTATTTACGGACATGTAAGCCCAAATCAAATCATTCAATTTTTATTCATAAATAATCACTTCTTGAGTTACATATTATATTAATAATAAATAGCTATAAATACACAATCAATGGTACGAACACCGCACGGACTTTCTCGCTCTATTGTTTAAAAATGGAGATATTTACTCAAAACTCGTAATATATGTGAAACGAAATAATATACATTAGCAAACCCGAGAATAAATTTCACTATACTTACGTAAAACATTTGAGTCCCGGTTTTAAATTTTATAATTTTATTTTTAAAGAATGTCCTCATTTGTACGTTTGGACCAATAAAAAAGATCGATATTGGGTCCACAAGGGTCAACACTTTGTATTAAAATTTCGACTTCCGGTTAAAATTTTATGAAGTGTCGCACATCTTCAGGCCATCGCATTGCTATTAAATTCCTCATTTATAAGTTTTGACCAATAAAAAATGTAAATATTGACTATTGAGTCTAAAATGGAGATAGATCATAGTTGTATAAACATTTCTCCTAAGAGGTTAAAGGGGAAATAACATATACTTTTTGAGAAACTTACTTATGTTTAATTACTCTATGGCATTATAGAATTATTGCGTTAAAACTTAAGTAGTATATCTTTACAACTAAAGCTCATAAAATTGTGTTAATATTTTTGCCATTATCTCAGAAACTGTTGGTTTTATAAAAATATATTTCAAATAAAAGTTTTTTAATTTTTAATAATACTACAATGTTGCAATGATAGGTTATTTAGTATCTCAAATAGTTGCAGAGATACGGAAATTTCCACTTCTGTAAAGTACCCTAAAAGTCATTTTCATAGGAAAATGAAAATAACCATTTTATTTATAGTCCTAATCAACGCCTAAATACGAATTTTAATCAAAGTCGTTAGAGCCGATTTTGATAAAATCGAATTTTTCTCTTTTTGTCCTTTAGTAAACTACCTTTAATTTTAGGGTTAGATATCCAATTCCAAAAACTCCTCGGGGCAACCCTATGGAAATTCTAGATAACAAGTTTTAGCCCGATCGTTAAAACAGTCTAGGATATAGTACAAGGTACAGACAGACACAGACCAAAATTCAAAAACAACTTTTTTGGATTCGGAGGGTCATGAAAAGTCAAAATTCATCAAAATCTCGAGTTCGATTTTTTTGACGATCACAATACTTTCTCTACCTGTAAGATAGCGAGAAAGTAAAAATGTAACAAGAGAATATGAAGAGGACAAATGGTATAAGCAGTAGTGAATGTATTTAGATGACACACTTACATTTAGTTTTACATTGGAACCAGTGACCGCATGGTCTAAGGCGTCACTCTCTCAGTAGACTAGACTGCCGATGACGGAGAGATTGAGGTTTGAATCTCGGTCTGGTGTATTGAGGGTGATTATATCAAAATAGTTTTCCACTCTCCCTTCACGCAGTTGCGGGTACACTTATTACAATTATAACCGGCTTCATCTCTAAAACCATCAGTGTAATTAGTACATAAGGGTTTAGCCCGAATGGGTAGTAAGACGCGATGCTAATAAAACAAAGGAAACAGCTTTACATATCAGTAATAAAATCTAAATATTTTTATAATTAGTAATTGTTGTCCATCATTTTGAGATAAGTTATGTTCGTATCCAATCACAACGAAGCTGTACTAGTTAAAACCCAACATAAGGGTTCAGTGGGCTGTTTTAAAATCGGTGCACAATCCTCGGTCCTTGGTTGAAACCTTGGTTTGATGATAAACATTCATAGTAACCAGCCGCGTTACCAACAGCACAAAAACGCTTTGGTTGTAAACATCGATACCAATTCAGTCGCGAAAACAGCCTAACGATTGCCCTGCTCTTCCTCACAAAAATAAACCTACCTTAGTTTGAGGGAAGTTGTTTTAACTAAGTGTATATAATAATAATAATAATAATAATAATAATAATAATAATAATAATAATTAATAATAATTTTTTTTAAAAAAAATGGCTGGGCTGTTTTCAAAATACTCGTTTTTTTTTTACCTATACGTATACAAATCATTTTCCGTTAGTTTTTGTTAAGTATGGGAGTGTAGGGAAAGCGAGTTAAGGGAAATATTTTTGCAGTTTTTATAACAAAACTTTTTTTGGCAGAAATAAATTTAATATTTCTCCAGTAGAAACAAAGAGTTTAATTTTCTTCCCATGGTTAACCAACAGTTGTTGAATATCTATCATGAGTATAGCAGCATTAGATGAGAAACTTTTTAAATGATGATAAAATTTGTCATTAAATTCCAGGACATCCTCGACAGATATTCAACAACTGTTGATATCACCTTGTTAAGGAAATTAAACCCATTATGTTTCTACTGGAACAATATTTTATTTATTTTGGCGAAATAATTGTTCCGTAATAAAACTGACCTTTTCTGGCGTTCACTATTCTAAAAAAAAATTAATAACACAAAAAACCGTGTGAACGCGCATCGTATTTTTCGTAGTAGTTTCTTTGCTGGTTATTTCGAGATATTAGCTGTCATTATTCCGGACCAAGTTTCTCTATTGAATTAAGTACAAGTACATCACTAGTGTGTGCGGGTCGTTATAAGCTTGTAACCTATTGTTTGTTGGAAAAGGGGGGGGGGGGGGGGCATGCCCTGAACTTGTTAAAAGAGCTGTAATTACAGCGCAAGAAAATGTCGAGCCGTAGGTGATGGCGGTTCTTCTTCCACATTCCTCACGACTACTCACCGCGACCCTCAAGTTCCGGTCACCCCTCCCCTCTTCCCACCCGCCACTGGAAACATTGATAACATCAGTCCTAACCTCTACTGTGCTCGACGGGTCGAAATACAGACGTGGCAAACTCGTTTGATCGCAAGGGCATCGAACATTGAAAATTTTGAGAAGGCCACATTACAAAAAAAATAGCCTTATAGTGTCACCATCTTAAGTCGAAAAACACAATTTTAAAATTCTTAACCTTATATTAAAAAGAAATATTTGAGGTATTTAACATGCACTTTCTGAACCGAATAATTATATAATCACACGAGAATTTCTATGAACGAGAGCGAAAGGGCCTACCAATTTTGCCGGGAAAGGTATTTTCACACACATTCCAGGGTTCTTTTACCTGCCACAATCGACATGGGACCGACGGCTTTACCTCCCCTCCGAAGGAAGTTGTGCTAACAATTTTTATCGCTCAAGAAAAATCTGTTGACCTCGGCTGGGTTCGAACCCCACGAACATCGAGTCCTGAGGCGGAGAACTTTACCCCAAGACTAGCGAGGTCAACCTTTCTATTACAAAAAACCAAATTAAGATTGAATAGCGTTTTAAAGACTTACTCTATTTTCTTACAAGAAATTGCAGTGAAAGTGTAAAAGTTAGATGTTCAAGATGTTAGATGTTTAAGATGTTGGATGTTTAAGATGTTAGATGTTTAAGTCACTTTCAATTATTAATAACAAATTCGTGTCCAAAAGCCGTGATCGGGGTGTTTGTTACTATCCATAAAATGAAAAGTTGTACAAAAACTTATGTACTGCAAAACATTGAACATATTTGGAGCACAAATCAAAAAAATAATGGAAAACAACGTACGTACTCCAAACGGATAGTATGGCCCATTGCTAAAAATATAAAAATATAATGGAGCAAAGAGTTTAGAACAACTTCTATAAATAAAAGGCTACCCGCTTCGGTGGCCGCTTGGTTCAAGTCGTTACTCTTGCAGTAAACTCGCTTTCCAATGACGGGGAGATTGAGGTTCGAATCTCGGTCGGGTGTACTGAGGGTAGATTTTTCAAAATATCTTTCCGTTCTCCCTCTAGGCAAATGCAGGTATACTGCCTCTAAATATAGCCTTCCTAATTCCTACAACCATTAGCGTAATTAATACATAAACGTTTAACACGAATGGGTAGTAAGACGCGGCGGAAAAAACCAACAACAAATAATCACTTAATCCCAGTTTCCTCTCCACCATAACTTACCAGCCCCTCGATGAGTGCTTTGTCGACCTTTAACTCCCAACTCACGTGAGTTAGTTAAGTTACCCAAGTAATGCAGCAGTAATGTGAACACGCATTTACCACAGTCCTGGGAATCTTGGAGTTGACTTTCGTCAGTCCCTTTGTCTAATTTCTATTAGCGACAATGATAGAAAAAAACAACGTAGTCACGGCCAACTACTTTATCATCTTTGTCTAGAAAAAGTTTTAACTTTTTTATTATTAAAAAAAGAATTAATTCAAGTGTCATTATTCACCTTGTCTGGTGGATATTAGTAAAACACAGGAAAGAGGTTATAAATTAATTTGTCTTGGAAGATCAGCTGAAACAGTGAGAATTTTTTATTATAATTAATCTATATTAATAAAATTAAGAGTTTTTTTGGTGTTTCTATCATGAGCGTCGCGCTATAACTACCGCACGCAAATATTAGTAGCCCCTGTGTGTGTAAAATCCGAAGAAATAGTAACGCCACGAGAAAGCTTTGCTACTACATTTAATACACTTTGTAATGTAGTTTGGTGGCCATGGAGAGTAAGGTGGTGGTATCTTCAGCAAACTCTTATTCTCATGTCGTCATTATATTCATTGTTAAATGTTGTGATTTATTTCTAATAAATAGCTTTTATGTATTAATACTTTTTTTACCTGTAAATATTTTTACCATTTTTACCCTACACTATTTATACGCTACACCCTTTATACCCTTTTCTACCTCTTATACCCTTTTTACAACTTTTTAAACTTTTTACCCTCTTTTTACCGTAAGATATTTCTCCTGGGCTAAGCCGGGTAGTTGATGTAAAAAGGGGTAAAAAGGCCAAAAAGGGGTAAAAATGGTAACAATGGTAAAAAAGTAAATTAATCAAAAAGGGTCATAAGATCAAAAGAGCAAAAATTGCAAAATGTCCAAAAATGACCACGATGTCAAAAAGGACAACAAGAGCACAGTTTAGCAAAATTGGTAAAAAATGTAAAAAGGGCAAAAAGTAAATCATGAAACACGGTATAAAGGAGATTTTTTTAAAATTTACTTAAATGAGGTATTTGATTTGCACGTTATAGACCAAGTGATTATATCAGCACACGACTTATAAGCTAACTTAACTACAGAACACACACAACATCCATACCCCAGCCGTTAATCTATCACTGTAAAAGGGGAAGCCCACATTTCACCAATGATAAATTTTTCTGCCATGCCGGGAATCAAAACCAGGACTATTAGCTCAGAAGACAAACAGGCTACCGACTGAGTTAAGGTGTCGGCAAGTAGAAAAGTTAGAAGGGATAAAATAAATGAGGGTTGTAAAAAATTATAAAGTCGCAAAATAGTCAAAAGGGGTAAAAAAAAAGAGGAGTAAGATGTTAACGGGATAAAAGGCGTAAACGGGCTGAAAAGGGTAAATATGGCAATAAAGGAAAAAAGGGAACAAAAGGTTATTCCTTTAAAGTAAAAGAAGGAAAGAAAAGATCAAAAAGGTGTAAAAAGGGTAAAATAATGATAAAATACTTTTGATTGTATTTAATAACTAATTTGATATACGGTAATTTCCGATATATCCAACTGCATTGGTATCGGTGATTTGTAACGGCGATATTATTATTATTATTATTATTATTAGCACCGCGTCTTACTACCCGTCGGGTTATACGCACTTACGCTAATGTGTAATGGTAGGGTGATTATGAGACGAAATGGAGGACCTACAGTTTAACGTGGAATCCGAACACGGTGGAGGCCTGGCATTCCTCACATTCACAAGTTGTGATTAATACACGTCTTGTCAGAGGTGAAGGAAGGGTTTGGCAATCAGATAAATCTGTGCGGGACGAGGATTGAACCCGGACCTCAGCACAGAAGTCTGACACCTTACCCTAGACCACCAGGTCACCAACGGCGATTTTAAGATGGCTGCTGTTCTGTTATAATATTATTCGCCGCTTTTCAATTTTTAGTGTTCTATTTATCTATCGAATATACAGGTTGTCCCAAAAGTTATTGTGCAGTAAATTACCATGTACCTCGTAGTTCTTCCTACAACAGATGTTGGAAATGTCCTTCACGAACCTGAAGACATGTCTGTACATACCTCTTTATATCATGTCATATTCAGAGGCGTGTCTAGACATGTCTTCAGTTCCGTGGGGGACATTTCCAACATTTGTTGTAGGAAGAACTACGAGGTACATGGTAATTTATTGCACAATAACTTTTGGAACATCCTGTAGAAAACAAGTCCAACATTATTTATTTGAGGTATTTAACATGTACTTTATGAACCGACTGCTTGTATCAGAACACTAGAATTTCTATGATTGAGAGCGAAAAGGCTTACTAATTTTGCCAGGAAAGGTATTTACACATACCGTCGACATAGGACCGACGGTTTTACTTCCCCTCCGAAGGAAGTTGTGCCACAGATTTTTATCGATTAAGAAAAATCCGTTGACCTCAGCTGGGTTTGAACCCATGAACATGTAGTCCTGAGGCGAGCACTTTACCCCAAGACCACCGAGGTCAACAACAAGTTCAATAAAAATAGGAAGAGATCGACTCAGTTAATATAAATAAATAGTTCAATTTATTTTGATTCACAATCTTTAAGCGTATATGAAATAAAGTATAATGATGTTTTTGTAAACAAATCAATTTATTTTTATATAAATATATTATGGTAGATAATACTATTTGAACATTAATTTTTTTTAAATACCGCTTGTTAAATTTAATATCATAAGTCTAATACATTAAGTTTATTTAACATACACCTTCTGAACCATTTGATTATATAAACATATGGATTACAAATTAACAACTTTAAACAAATACAACACTGAGTCCCTTGGCTGTTAATTTATCAGTGTGAAATGGTAAAACCACAAATTTCACCTTATAATATTTCGAACCCAAGACCTTTATCATAGTAGCCAGAGTAAATACCAACTGATTTTACGTTATATATATATATATATATATATAAAAGGGCAAAGGCATCAATCTAGTATTGACCTGTTGGACGATGGCTGTGTGTGGTCGGAGTTCGAATCCCACCCGGGATGTTCTGATTGTTTTAATGGCCTATGGATTATAAGGGTGTACTCTTAGGACATGTACACGCATTTGTGTGGAAGGTGAGGGAGAAATCTTTTTAAGGGAGGGAAAAAAGAAGGGAATCTCAATACTATCGGCTGGTATTCGAAACCATGTCCTCCCGTTGCCAGAAAATCAGATTAAAGTAGGATTATGTCTTTGTCCGAATGTTAATCGACGCGGGTAAGTTCGATAAGAGCACAAATGAGTCTCAGGACAGGTCGGCCATGTGGACCTAAAGTAGATACCTATATACAATCCAATGTTCATAGAAAGGGCCATTTAGAAAATACAAAAATATTTTTTTGCTGTCAACAATGATACCATTTTACTATCTTATTATTGTTCTGTTATAAATGTTGATAATATCTACTAAAAGTAACAGCCGTAGATCACATGACTTGACGTATGAACACGTGAAAGTAGCTCTTACAACTTTTATAGCAGTCAGATAGGACCCCTTTTTTTTATCACCGCGTCTTAATACCCGTTTGGGTTATACGCTTGTATACTAATTACGCTAATGGTTTTAGGGAGGAAGAGTGGAGGAAGAGTGGAAAAACATTTTGGAAAAACCACCCTCAGTACGTCCAATTGAGATTCGAAACCCGACCTCCTCGTCATAGGCAGTCTTAAGGATACTGCTAGAGTAGTGCCTTAGACCCATGCGGCCACTGAAGCGGGTGATAAGACTCTTCTTATGAGAATTGTACTGTAGAATATTGTTGGATTGTCAGAGTCAAGGTCGTCTTGGTTCTTATACCCATTGTTCACCAGGGAAACAGATAGTAAAAACGAGAGAGGGAGGGAAGAAAACATACCACTTCCGGCCACACAACAACTTTCGAGTGTAACTTGCAGCGGTGCGTTCAGGACGTCGAGAGGGTTGCCTACATGCGCCTTCTAAAGGCTCTGTCACACAGAATGCGGGCAGGACGTTGTCGGATGCCGCAGCAGTCTGCGATCAGGGGAAGGCACACACACAGAGGCACACTAGAGCGGGCGGCGCAAAATCTCAGTATAACTAGTGCCGCTTCTATGATCTTTTGTGTCTCCATGTTCCTACTAGAGCGCTAACCGCAGCGGGGAACAGACTCGAAACACAAAGTGAAACTAGCCCACTGCGATAGGACGGGGATGATGAAATATGGTGTATTACAGATCAACGTCCTTCCCGTTGCGGGCTAGGATCGCAGGACGCTGCGGTAGCCTGCCTTTTGTGTGGCCGAGCCTTAAGGGTTTTGGAGGCCGATAGAACACAAGGCCACTGGTTTTTGGGATGAGCTTTCCTCGACGGGGAGATAAGAAAACAGTTCCATCTATATCAGTGGTTAAAAAAACTCTTCATGAAACTGATGAAATGCTACATTTGGGGCATCGCGTTGTATGAAGCAGAAACTTGGACGCTTAGGAATATGTAAAATACATATTTGGAGAGCTTTAAAATGTGGAGAAGACTTGAGAAGATCAGATGGACAGACAGGGTGACAAATGAACAAGTCCTAAGAAGAACGTGGGAGAAGAGAACCGTTTTGGATGTGTTTCTTCGGTACAAAGTAAGCTGGATCGGACACATCCTTAGGAGGAACTGTCTTCTGTACGACTTCGTAAAAGGAAAGGTTGAGGGAAAGAGGAGTTTAGAAAGAAGAAGGATTCAAATATTGGATGACTTGAAGGAAAGAAGAAAATTCTGAGGGCTGAAGGAAGAGGCAGAGGACCGGGTGCATTGACGGTCTAAGTTTACTGACAAAAGGAATGGACCCGTCGTAATGCAGAACACCTAATAATAATCACATCATAGGGGCCATCCTTAAATTTCGTAAGACTTCTTGTGGAGAGGGTGTGTTTAGTATTTTCTTACGTTTTCTTAAGAGGGGGAGAGACAAGAGGGGCTGAATCTATAATACATAAGGTTTTCTATCAATGATTATAGTGAGACAAATTTTTTTTTCAGAAAATATACTAATTATAAAAATTTCACACATTACTTATTTAATTTACTTATGATGTGTTACACCTAATTTTACTGCAGTTAGAAGTATTCTAAAATTTCTTATCACTCGCTTTATTAACAATCCTTATGTCTAATCCTTTCCAATGATTCATCGCACGAGCTAGGCTGCTTTTATGTCACGCGATACGCGATGTCAAAAGCAATAATATACTTTCATTTTAAATTAGAAATTTTTTTTGGTATCAAATGAATAACACAAAAAATAGGATAGCGTTTCCCCCCCTTTAAGTCATAAGTTACTTAAATCAATTAAGAATGGCTCAAAACGTGGATTAAAATATATTTTTAAAATAAAGTACGGCTTTTTGGAGGTGTTGGGGATATGTTTCCCCTGAACACCGCTTCCCCCTTAGCCAATGACGTATGTGCCCGTTTGGTCTAATTTGTCGCTGACAGAAAATCCTGGAGCTCGTATTCTGGAAGGGTGTACAGATGTGTTTGGTTGTTTTCTCCCTCCACGCAAAGGCGGGTACATTTCCTCTGAAATGTTACCATATTCATCCCTTTTCATTTATCATAGATATGCCCGAACGGGTAGTAGGATGTAAATCACGGGGGGAGGGGGGGACAAGTAGACTAGAATAAAGAGGTCGAAAGTACTCACACGTCAAACTACTTACAACATTTTCTGTTGTTTTTTGTAAGATCAATTATCGGTAGGAACTTGAGACCTTGGTTATTTCTGGAGTGAACTTACGGCCTTCTCAATTATTCGAGAGTCGCTTGTGGCAAGGTAGTCTACTCAATTACCTCCTTCCAGAGTAGCGCACTTAGAGCTTATTACCGCAACTACCCGCATCGTCAGTAGTACACAGCCCGTCCACTAGAGGAGTAGCTAACACATCACTGCGGTGCACACTGCACAGCTCATGTATTGTGGCCTTTATTTAACTAACTTCTCATTCAGATTTTTTTTATATCGCCGCGTCTATCATTTAATTTTGATTTGAGGTTTTTAATGTGAACTTTCTGAACCGAAGGATTATATCAACACGTGAATTATAAACCAACTTGAATCTAGAACAGACACAACATCCAGCCCCCGGCCGTTAATTCATCACTGTGAAAGGGGGAACCTACATATTAACAATGGTAAATTTTTCGGCCAAGCCAGGAATCAAACCCGGGATCCTTAGATCAATAGACAAACACGTTACTAACTGAGTTAAGGTGTTGGACATGTAAGTTATAGAATAGGTATAGCTTGCATTATGCACCAACAACTTTGGGAGTCGCTGCAGTGGTAGAACGGTTTAAGGCGTCACTCTAGTGTTAAACTGGCCTGCTGATGATGGAGAATTCTGGGTTAGAGTCCCGGTCAGGTCTACTTAGGGTGGTTTTCCTTAAATGGTTCCACACTCTCTTTCCACGCAAATGCGGGTATATTGCCTCCTTCCTCATTCCTACCCCATTAGAGTAATTATCAAACACGTATATAGCCTGAACAGGTAGTAAGACGTGATGATAAAAAAAAACTATATCTGGGGGTAGGCAAACAAAAAAAGGTTGAATTCCACTGCGGGCTTCAACCATCCAACCACCGAAGGTCATAGAAAGCCACTTTTAGAAAGTACAAACTTTTTTTTTTGCTGCCAACATTGATAACATTTTTTTATATTATTTGTGTTATTTTATGGGTATCGATACTATCCGTCAAAATTGACAGCCACAGATCATATGAATTGACGTATGAACACGTGATATTATAGCTAATAGATTTTCTAGCTGTCAGATATAAGGTTCTTCCTATGAAAATATTGTAAAGTGTAGTCAAGACTCGGACAAATTCATCCCCGATGTCGCAAGGAGAAATAACATCTCCCGCGGGCGACTTTAGTCCCTAAATGAGGGGGCCTCTGGAAAACCTATAACGACGGATGGCGGAGTGTGCCCGAGATGCAGCTGTTGGCGGCACATTCCTGTCAGCCAGGTGCCCGCAAGACCGCGCCACATCTGCCTCGA
This sequence comes from Timema podura, assembly GCA_033556935.1. Lineage (NCBI taxonomy): Eukaryota > Metazoa > Arthropoda > Insecta > Phasmatodea > Timematidae > Timema > Timema podura. Next base: position 82,755,126 of record JAVRXN010000009.1, on the reverse strand, counting down.
ACGCACCTGTATGGCAGCAATTGGAAACACACTGCCGCCGTCAAAATCTCGAGTCTGGGGTCGACTCAGGGCCCCCTCCCCCAAAGATAGGGGCCTCCCCAAATTCTCACAATAAATAAACCATAAACTCTAATAAGCGTGTTTGCTACAAATAAATCAAGAGAAGTTTGTATGAAGTCTACTTCATTATGCTTTGTTATTATTACACTTGTGTAAAATCAAACTGTTGCTTGATATTTACCTTTCTTCAGACCCACTATGATGTCATTTACATGTGTTTATGGGGGGAAGGCCCCTACGTACATGAATCCGGCACTGCTCAGAGCCATTTTAAGACCTTCGTGGGCTCTGGGTACTTTTATTTCTAGAGGTCTGTGTGTCCGATATTTTCACTCATTTTTATGCTAATTTCATCGTTTGCACACACAAAAGACAATTTATTAAATTTAAAAATACTCGAAAACTTTTAATGCAATTTTTCAAGTGAAATATTGTAAGGCTTAAAAGGTTCGTAGGGCCTAGGGCCTAGGCATTGTGCCTAGTCTGCCTAATGGATAAAAAGGTCCTGGATCCACCTACTACATTCCGGCTGGGAGGGGACAGAAGACCTTGTTTCGATTCCCGTCAGGGGATAGATGTCAGCAGTGGTTCACCAAAAGAAGAGAGGAAGGGGATATCAACACTCCCCTTCCCCTTCTTTTGAGACCAAACATTATTTTAATAAAATCTTAGTAAAGCTACAGTACAATTTTCAAATGAAGAACCTTATACAACATCTAGAAAAGATCCTAGATCTACTTTCACGTATTCATACGTCAAGTCATGTGATCTGCAGCTGTCACTTTTGATAGATATTATCAATACTTATAAAATAATATTAATAATATATTAAAATTTGATCAATTTTGACCGTAAAAAAGTTTATATCCTAAAAGGACGGCTCCTATTCAAATTGTGGGCATTGAAGAGGACCGTCTCCAATGTCTCGGACTTGAACTAGAGTTAAAACGTATCAATAAATAAAATAAAATTAAAAAACAACTCTGGTAATCAATTTTTTAATTTTTTTAAAATCTCAACTTAATTTTAGATCAATCCGCTTAGAATAGTCTAAGGTTGGGTATGCTAAGGATGGTTTTTCTAAAATGGTTTTCCACTCTACCTTCACAAAAATGTGGGTACACTTCCTCTAAATCTATCCTTCCTAATCCCTAAAACCAATAGCGTAATTAGTACATAAGCGAATAACCCAAACAGGTAGTAAGACGCGGTGCTAAAAAAAAGAAATTAAAATTGTGTTTAAAGGTTTAATAGCTAAAATTTTAATAATAACTGTGTTATTTTTAAAAATAATGTTGATTATGTATTTAAAAGATTTATTTTTACTCCTCGATCTGTTTTCTCACTTTTTTATCTTCCCTCAAACTCCCGCGGCACACCTGCTAACCCTTCACGGCACATCGGTTGAAAAACGTTGCCTTGGATTGAGTTGTTAATTTATCACTGCGTCTCCCTAACAGTTCTGGTTATTCCGCATGCATACATTCTACAAACTTTGAAGAAACACACAATTTGGAATCATGAGTCATGACATCTATAAATTGGCAATTATTTTGTGAAATCTAGCAAGTGAGGTTGGTGTACCAAATTTTTAGAGGAAGTGTGCGCGCCTTCGCGTGGAAAGAGAGCGGAAAACCATTTTTGTAAAAACCACCCTCAGTACACCGAACTGGAACCCGAACCCACGATCTTCCCACCATCTGGAGTCTAGTCTATTTTGAAAGTTACGCCTTAGACCATGTGGCCACCGAGGCGGGTGTTATAGAAAGTTGTTTTAATTAAATTTACAGGCATAATGTCCTTTGATTTTGACAGTTTAAACAAAAAAAGGGATTACTATTCAAATCTAACTAAATGTAATTATTTAATATCTCGTTGTACATTGTCTTACCTGCGTATGGAAAGGTAGAGGGGTAAAGAAGAAGACATCCTTCAATCCTTCCTCCCAAAGACTCAATGATCCGGAAACAGGAAGTGGCCAGAGAATGAAATTAGAGCCGTGCTCACATCCGTTTTGTGTAGCAGGCTAGCTACTCTTGAAGGGGAGATGTTCATACCACACACACGTTTAAACAATTTAAAAAAAGTTAATTCCCTTTGTTCTACAGGACTAAGAAAACGAAACAAACTTCAGCTTAAAGGATGTCCTATTAATTCTCCACGCAAAGAAAAATATCAATTCCCATTGGAAAATGCTCGTTTAAATAGTGAATACACTCGCAAAACAACATCAAATAAAGTTAATTCACTTTGTTCCTACAGGTCTGGTACAGGTTCTAAATGGATGAAACGCACTTCGGATAAAAGGATGTCCTATAATCCGTACGCAAGACAAAAGATCCGTCCCCATTGGTCATTGATCTAGTAAATATTGACCACACACACACACAAACACACACAGACATACACATTTGAGGTGATATCCTGCCTAGATAATCTCACCACGATACAATAATTTATTGTCACGGGGATGTCACAGATGACGAAGATCCGTCACACATGTTGAGGTCAAAGCAGTCAAGGTGGAATATATATCACTATCACTTGACGATGAGAGAGTCCCGAACCACTAAATCACTCTGAAGATTACACACATGATGCATGGCTGGCCCGTTCCGTAGTTTCAATTACCATTTAGTGGCACATACAAGATGGAATCCACTTTGAATGCAACACAGATAAGTCTTATATTTCCGTGTCACTCTACAAAAATAAACATAAAATATGTACCGTATGATATATTAGTTAAATAAATCTATTCACGTTTCTGCGTCACTTTAGATAATTCTTAGTTCTAAACGAAATTAACTGTAGTATCTACAGCCATTTCTTTAGACACAGTAGATGATACGAAAGCTCCAACCCGATTACGAACATTGGCACCTTGTGTTCCTTCTATACGAGTCCAAGGTCTCCGTCCAAAGTTTCAACATCGATTCAGAAAGCTTACTAACCAAATAAAAGGTGTCTTTGAAGCATACAAAAGGTAGTATTGTACTTCGCAAGATTAGGAAATCGGAGAAGATTATACAATAGGGGGAAAAATAAATACAAGATATTCAAAGAAAAATGCTGTTGGCAATCTTTTTTTTTATGGTTGTACCAGGTTCAAGAATCATCCACCGATTATTTTATCTGTGTCGTCTCTCCCTCCCCTCCCAAAAACCCCCCTACTATCACCCCACCGCGATATAAAACAAACACCGAAAAAGTAAGAATAAAACATTTTCTCAATTACAATTTCCTATCCGACGATGACGATTGAAACTCAGTCATTTTGATCACGAGTTTTAATTTGTAAACATCTAGCGCAGTCATTTCCGTACATTGTCGAAAAGCTGCTTCTCTTTGGCTTCTTTTTTACCCGACACTTTTGGTGGGTTTGGGGGTGGGTACATTCTCAAACATAATTAACTAACGTTTCTACTTCACCCAACACAAAATTATCCTTAATTCAGACGAGTTTTTGTAATGAGAAATACCAAAGGCCTTTGACCTTTTTAGGGAAGTCTAGAAAGCTTATACCCCGACAAATGTGATTCATATTGGTTATACCTTCCTAGATTTCAAGCGTGCATTACCATCCAAAGATGTCATAAATCTTCCCCCATAAAACGATGGGAATCAAAATGGAAATAGTCCTCAACGAACGCTTCTTCTCTTTTCTATTTGATCTCCCTCTCTCTCACTCTTCCTCTGAACAGTAACCCCTGTGTGTTTTAACCCCCAATTTGTCACACGTGAGGGGCGAAACGTATTAACGTATTACTCGCACGGAACACATGTGTGACATATGTGTTCGGAACCATTTCTTTTCACTCCTTTTTTTAAATACATGAATATAAACTAACGAGACTGACGGTGTTTTCTTTTTGTTTTTCTTCTTCTTTTCTTACAAGTTGTCTTTCTCGCTAACGTGTTCCCTTTCACACGACCTCGTCCGTCTTTTCATCAAAAGGTTAAATCGCTGTTCACCTTCTTTATTTTCTCTCTCTCTCATACCTTCTTTACCCCTCTCTCTTTTTTATCTTAAAGAATATTTTGTCATTGAAATAAACTTTTTTTAAACATTTACAAACAAAACCACATCAACGTCGTAAGTTAGTTGAAAGACGTATGTACACTCCGTTTACCTTGAAAGATGTCAGTATTACCTTGACGGACTACATTATGGCCGTATCTTATAAGCTGTACCATAGTGGAATAAGGTAAGGTAAGCTTGCTATTATTCAGGGTAAAGGAAGGGTGAGTCTAATTTATATATAAATAGCCTTTTAGAAAGTACAAACATATTTTTTGTGGTCAACAGCACGAAATATATTGGTGGAGGGGGGGGGGGAGGGGAGGAACAGGAGGCTCCCAGGAGAATTTCGAGATTTGGAGTGATATCAAGCCTTGAACCGAGCTTTTAGGCAACTGTATTTTTAAATTTATTTGTTGATCCTGGATTTTTCAAGCTACAAGGTCTTTTCAGTACATAAGGAAATAACTTGAATTATTATTTATTATTTCAGTTTACCTGGATCTGAGCTAAATATCTAATTGAGCTAAATAAATTTATTTAAATTTGCAGATATCGTTGAAATCGTGTATTTTTGAATTAAAAAATATAACACTTTATTACAGTGGTCTCCAACATTTTATTGTTTATGACCACAACTTTTCTCTCTGCCGCCATCGCGATGATAACTTAAAAGCGTTCAAATCCTAGTTTTTAAGTTTTTCACTGTCTTACTACTAGCCCGGCCTATCTACATTTAACTACACCAGTGGGATAGGTAAAATTTAGAAGAAATATACCCTTATTTGCATAGAGGGCTATTAGGATAAACTACCCCTAACAAAATTAAAATCCTTACTTCACCTTCACCATGAAACCAAACCAAAAGACCGTGAAATTAAAGCAGCATGTCCACTAATGTTTGTTTATATGCCACTAATATGTAGTAAAATAGAATCAACAAGCCCGGGATTGGGGGATGATTTTATATTATGCTAGCAACATTACAAGGCTGCCACAGTAAACAAGTCAGCAAGAAGCTATCAGAATGGAATAGCCAAAAGGAACCTAAGAAATAACTAGGTCGTTTTTAGCACTTTAACAACTTACATTTCTATTAGAATTTCGCATCTTCCTATAGTCATTAAATTTCTCAAAAAAGTAAATATAGAGTTAAAACCTCTATATTGTGACCCCACCCAAAAACACTGCAACTCCCAGCTGGAAATCGCTGCTTTATTAAAACACACTAGTCTCTGCCTACTGACAGCGGCGCTGCAATCTACTATAGAAGGAATCTCCTTTCAATGTTTGATGATTTTTAAAGTTGGGATTTTTTGTAGAGTAGGGATCAACAGTTGGGAAATTTTAAATTTGTCTCTATAAGTATGTGGTTAAGGATGATTTTTGAAGTTAGGATTTTTTGTAGAGTAGGGATCAACAGTTGGGAAATTTTAAATTTGTCTGTACAAGTCTGTGGTTAAGGACTTTCATAATAGAAAGTAATGGGGTACAGAATAAGCCTAGAATTTCCCAAATCCAGGTCTCAACTCTCACAAAATTCCCAACTTTCAAGCTTTTAACCAACATTGGGGGGAGGGGGACACCCCCAACCCTTCCCCCCCGACACAACGCCCCTTGTCAGCAGCGATAACATTTCTATTATATTACATTTTAAAAAACATTCTAAAAAACCAAATTTTAATAAGCAGCGTAATCGTAAATTTAAGTTAAAACTTGGATTTTCAAAAGTATGTAATGTTTATAAAATATTAGGATAGAATATTTTTTAAATAATATTAATATAAAATTTACAAAATATGAGATTGAACAGAATATAAAACGGTAATGACATAGAATAATAACATTTACAGTTACAATATTTACAAATAGAGATAGGAAATTTGATTCCTCAATTTCTCGATACCTATCGATTCTTAAGGCATCGAGAGAATCGAGAAAATACCTTGATTGTTGATGTCTCAATTCCTTAAGATACGTGCAAATGATCGTGAATGCTTTATTAAGAGAATAATGAATATCAAATGTTAAAGGCCGTTCGTAACGCAGTTTTTCGTCAATTATTTCATTTATAGTCGTATAGTGAAACTTATATGTAAACATATTTACCGTGGTAGCATAATGCATTCAAGAAAGAACACAAACAAACCTCCATATTAACAGATATCAGCCCTTTTGTTAAGAAATATATTACGATTGCTTTGCAAATTTACTGTCACAAACTAAATAATAATAATATAGGTAAAGTTTATTTAAAAATTTTAAAGCCAAAATTAAAATCATGGCTGTAATTTGTAAAGGCAAAAATGTATTGACAGTCTAATTAATATTTAATATACGTTTACCAAAATTTCCAGAATAAAATCAAATTGGTAAAAAAGGTTCACCTATCACGGCAGCCAATTGGTTTTACCTTTTTAAACTATTCAGTGAAGGTGCTACAAATTGGCAAATAATTTAAAATTCCATTTTCACCGGTACTTAAACGTATCCATAATATTTTAGTGTGAAAATATAAATGTATACTACACTTTAAACTAAATTATTGCAACCAACGGGAAAAGTGCGTATCTTTACATTTTCACTAAAAATATATTACTCTATTAACACAAATAAAATATTTTCTTAAATCAATTTGACTGTTCCCACTTCATTTCAGGTCTATTTAAATAAGAATCGAGCATCGAGGAATCGAGGTAGAAATTTAAGAATCGGAATCGAGAATCGAAATCGAAAAAGGTATCGTCCTATCTCTATTTACAAATACAATATTAGAGGTTATAAAACCTGTAATATAAAATAAAAAAGTTTGATACAATTATTATTAAATAAATTGATAGGTTGAAATACATTGTTTTATAAATCAAACTTTTCATTTAATTTTACTGGTACATTATAAACCTAACCTCCTTAATAAGAAACACATGATACCTTCAGGACACTGGTGTTCTGATTGGATGAACACGTATAGAATATATAGAATATTTTTAATAAAATGTAATAAATAATTATGTAAACAAAAAAAACCCAACAAATATGAGCTTTAAAAATCACTTCTCCTAGCCCCCCCCCCCCTCCAATGCGGTTGGAAAACGGGCAAAATATTCAGTCTTGTTTGGTATGGTTTACCGGTGACAAAGAGGTCAGGGTTCAAAACCAAACGGGCATTCTGGATATGTTTTCTCTCACCTAAATGATTATCAACCTTCCTTCCATACAAATGTGGATACACTTCCTCTAGGTTTTACCATACTCGTCCTTTCTCCCGCATTGGTGGTCACGTGAACTAAATGTCAGACTCGTCTATTCACTGATGGGGTTAGTCAGGGTTTTGAATCCTGGTCGGGTGTGCTGAGAGTGAGTTTTACTAAAGGGTTTCTCATTCCACGCAAATGTAGGTACACTTCCTCTAAATTCAACCTTGTTCACCTCTAACACAGTAAAGTAATTTGTTCATATGCGTGCAACCCCAACGGACAGTAGTAAGAATGCAGTGTGCTAAAAACACAAATAATGGATTTACCCGTTCTCTACACACAAATGCGGTTATATTTCCTCTAAATTTCACCTTCCTCGTCCCAATTCCATTAGTGTAGGTAAAGGTTTGTAGCCCGTACGGATAGTAAGATGCGGTGCACCCCTACTCGTCTCTAAATCAAGATTCCCTGTTTTTTTTAAACAATATTTGTGTCCTAATTTCACACGCCAAAGTAGAGTAAATACAAGGAGATAATAAACGTTAAAGAGGTATATCATGATTTTGTATGAAGCCCATCCTAGAAGGCCTTATTTCGTATTAGAATCCTACTGTATAGCAGTATTTTGTTTGGATAAAAGACCTTTCAGAATGGTCTTTCTAACCAAAATCATGGTAAAGCAACAACCAACCACGCGGAGGGCTGGTTGGGACGCACTTACCGAACAAACATCCACCCCAAGAACAAGTAGTGAACTGACGTCACACACCCTGCACCGCAGTGATGATTATTATAACAGTGGCGTGTTGAGAAGGATGTGTAAGGGAGAGGGTCTTTTGATGGTAGGGAGAGCTTAGGACTCTTACGTGGATAATGGTGACTACCCTCACAGGTTAAGTGTAGGAAAGAAAGGCGTGTTATTAGCAGGGACGGTTGCCTAGGTGCAAAATCGACTTAAATGCAACAGCAATAACAAAATAGAGTTCATAATTATTTATCTTTCAGCACCGCGTCTTACTACCCGTTCGAGTTGTACACACTATTTAGGCCTATTAATTACTTTGTGTTAGGGATGAAGAAGGTCGAATTTAGAAGGGAGTATACCCGCATTTGCGAGAAGAGATAGTGGAAAACCATTTAGGAAAAAACCCACCATCAATGCATACGACCAGGATTCGAACTTTGATCTCTCCGTCATCGGCAGGCCGGTATATTGTGAGAGGAACTCAGATCATGCGGCCACCAAAATAGTTCATGAAGAAATACTTATAATTTTATTTTTCTAATTTCTAACGCTCTCTTATCAACGTTGAAGTAATTATTGATCCAGCGGTTTTTTCACCGCATCTTACGTTATATGCATATAGTCCAATTTTCATAGAAAGGGCTTTTAGAGAAAAAAATTGCTGCCAAAATTGACTTTATTATTGGTATTATTTTATATGTAGACTATTGATAATCTCCATAAAAAGTGATAGCTGCAGATCACATGACTTGACGTATGAATATGTGAAAATAAATCTAGTGACTTTTCTACCTGTCCTGTAAAAATTGGGTTGTACATAAAAATTACGGAGCTATGTAGGAATGAACCAGGTATAATTTTAAACAAAATGTACCTATATTTGCGTGGAGGTATAGTGAAAAATCATTTTAAGGATAAAAAAAACCCGTCGTACAGTCAGGCAGGATTCAAACCTCGACCTTCTCATCACTGATAAAATCAAACTAGGTGAACTTGTAGTTTCCTTGATAGTTTTAACTAAACGCTCACCCACTTCGGTGACCACATGGTCTAAGGCGCTTTTCTCGCGGTAGACTAGACTGTCTAGGAGGTCGAGGTTCGAATTTCGGTCGGGTATACTGAGGGTGTTTTTTACTACTCTCCTTCTATGCAAATGCTGGTACAATTCATGTAAATATAACCTTCATAATCCCTTAAAACATTAGCGTTATACGTGCATAAGCATATAAACCGAACGGGTAATAAAACGCGGTGCTAAAAAAACTAACTAAAAAGTGTTGGTAGCAATGGGGGGGTTAGCTCGTTGTTGCGCCGAGGCCAGTGTTACTCCTGTTCCCAGTGAAGTGCCCCATTCAACTCCGAGCACTACTCTGACAAGACTAGCAGATGGCGCGCAAACACAGTCGGCCTGCTTCAACTGTGATTGTTTCTCTACATTAGTTCTCCAGTAGGAGAGCACCTTATTAACGAGTGTCACGACACGTACAAGCTCATACTTCTCCCAGTAGGAGAGAGCACCTTATTAACGAGTGTCACGACACGTACAATCTCATACTTCTCCCAGTAGGAGAGAGCACCTTATTAACGAGTGTCACGACACGTACAATCTCATACTTCTCCCAGTAGGAGAGAGCACCTTATTAACGAGTGTCACGACACGTACAATCTCATACTTCTCCCAGTAGAGAGACACCTTATTAACGAGTGTCACGAACGTACAATCTCATACTTCTCCCAGTAGGAGATGAGCACCTTATTAACGAGTGTCACGACACGTACAATCCATACTTCTCCCAGTAGGAGAGAGCACCTTATTACGAGTGTCACGACACGTACAATCTCATACTTCTCCCAGTAGGAGATACACCTTATTAACGAGTGTCACGACACGTACAATCTCATACTTCTCCCAGTATGAGAGAGCACCTTATTAACGAGTGTCACGACACGTACAATCTCATCTTCTCGAAACTATACTTCCCCAGTAGGAGAAGCACCTTATTACGAGTGTCACGACACGTACAATCTCATACTTCTCCAGTAGGAGAGAGACACCTTATACGAGTGTCACGACACGTACATCTATACTTCCCAGTAGGAGAGTGGGACTTTTACCGAGTGTCACGACACGTACAATCTCATACTTCTCCCAGTAGGAGAGAGCACCTTATTACCGAGTGTCACGACACGTACAATCTCATACTTCTCCCAGTAGGAGAGAGCACCTTATTACCGAGTGTCACGACACGTACAATCTCATACTTCTCCCAGTAGGAGATAACACCTTATTAACGAGTGTCACGACACGTACAATCTCATACTTCTCCCAGTAGGAGATAACACCTTATTAACGAGTGTCACGACACGTACAATCTCATACTTCTCCCAGTAGGAGAGAGCACCTTATTAACGAGTGTCACGACACGTATAATCCCATACTTCTCCCAGTAGGAGAGAGCACCTTATTAACGAGTGTCACGACACGTACAATCCCATACTTCTCCCAGTATGAGATAACACCTTATTAACGAGTGTCACGAAACGTACAATTCCATACTTCTCCCAGTAGGAGATAACACCTTATTAACGAGTATCACGAAACGTACATTTCCATACTTCTCCAGTAGGAGAGAGCACCTTATGAGAGGAAGTCACGTCACGTGCAATTCCAACGGTCTTTAATGCTACGCCGCTAACCGATAATTTGTTTGGTACTTTTAACTGCTGATGACGGGAAGATTGGGGGTTTGAATCCCGGTTGGGTCTACTGATGGTAGTTTTTTCTTAAATGGTTTACCACTCTTCTTCCACGCGAGTGCGGGTAGATTACCTCTAAAATGCTTCTTTCCTCATCCCTATCCGATTACAGTAATTATAATGTATGCGTTTAGCCTGAACAGTTATTAAGACGCAGGGGTAATAATAATAATAATAATGTAGGCTTACAAACAAAAAAAAAAAGGATGGGGGAGGGGAGGCACATCAAAAAGGTAAGGTCCCAAGACCTCCAAATTTCTTAAGATTACTTTGAATCTTTGGATAACGTAAAGCCGCGTCGCCACTGAATCGACTTTGTTGATCGACCTCGTCGACTTAGTGGGGTCTTGGTTTTACTTTACGGGAGAGTTAAGTTTATTGTGATCCCTGACACCCAACTATGAATAGAGCAATGTTTCTCAAAGTTTTGGTGATGGCGGACCGACCACCAAATGGGAGTTATGCGATTTAGGGGACCACCAGGGCCACTAGAAGTAGGGATGGTGGTGGTGGTGTGGTAGGTGGGGTGCAATTTTAAAAACGTTGTTTAAGACCAGTGGTCATCCTTTTTTTATTCGTGTACTCCCAAATATAATTTATTTTAAAATGTATACCTTCAAAGCTGTTGATGCATAATGCAGGTTATCAAGGGCATAAAAATATGGGGACGGGGGGTTCAAACCCCCTTGTAATTTGATGAACTCCCCTATAAATACTGTACGTATACAAATTGTATTTACTAAAGGTATACTAAAATTTTCTAGCAGAACCAAGGACATAAAAAGGGGGAGAGGGGAGGTTTGCTAGATCTGTCTTTAGTCACTGCATCTTGGCGGACCCGCCTGAACCCCTCTTTTCTGCACCCTTGAGGGGAAGCCCTCTAGAAGAACTAGAGTTCCACGCCCTTGCAAGTTATACATATACGAAATCCAGTGTTTTTAAACAGGGCTGTGAAGTCTGTATAAAAGTACAGACTTGACTCAAAGAAATTCAGTTTTTTTTGTTCAAAAATTATAATAAACTAAATATATGGTTTTTATGTTCTATTAACCAAGTATCCTGATGATTCAAGTGTTGGGGATGAAAGGCCCTGTACTAATATTTTAGTATTTTATTGTATATCCAATAGTTATAACAAATCTATTGTGTTAAAATTATTTTGATAGGTATTTTTTATTACTTACTATTAATATAAATTTGCCATTAATAAAGGAGTCGGAGTCGATGGTTTATCCTACCGACTCCGAAGCCCTGCTTTTAAAGCATCTCAGATGATCTTTAGTGCTTTTGAAGCATCTCAAACGCTCTACAATGATTTTAAAGCATCGAAGACGCTTACTAGTGCATTTAAAACAACATAGGCACTGTTCAGTGCTTTTAAAGAATCTCAGACGCTTTCTAGTGCTTTTAAAGCTACTCAGACGCTTACTAGTGCATTTCAAGCGTCTCAGATGCTCTTCAGTGCTTTTTAGAGCATAGAAGACGCTTTCCAGTGCTTTCAAAGCATCATAAACTTATATATATATATATATTGTAGAATTCCCGCGCGAAGATTTCTAGCAGCCATATGGGCGGCGATCTGTTGGACATGTGCAACCGAGTTTGCCACCAAAAACTTCTCGGGAAGGGGGGCGGAGAGGTGCAGAATAACACCTTGACATCTGCCGAGGGGTCACCCTATTTATCCGCCCCCCCCCCTCGTGACGCACCGATGATCGCGAGTCATCATCCACTCGATCATCCGGTGTCCATCTCTAGACACCCTTATTCGGGTTGCTAATTTATTTATTCCATCACTAATATTAATATGTCTTTTCCTGTTTCAGAACCTTCGCGAAATACAACCCGTCTTTAAGAGCGTGCATCACATGTCAATCAACTCTGTGATACAGTCAAGAGCTTGAATCACATGCCAGTCAACTCTGTGACACAGTCTAGAGCGTGTATCACATGCCAATCAACTCTGTGATACAGTCAAAAGCGTGCATCACATGTCAATCAACTCTGTGATAAAGTCAAGAGCGTGCATCACATGTCAATCAACTCTGTAATACAGTCAAGAGCGTGCATCACATGCCAATCAACTCTATGATACAGTCAAGAGCGTGCATTACATGCCAATCAACTCTGTGAGACAGTCTAGAGCGTGCATCACACGCCAATCAACTCTGTGATACAGTCAAGATCGTGAATCACATGTCAATCAACTCTGTGACACAGTCTAGAGCGTGCATCACATGTCAATCAACTCTGTAATACAGTCAAGAGCGTGCATCACATGCCAATCAACTCTGTGATACAGTCAAGAGCGTGCATCACATGCCAATCAACTCTGTGAGACAGTCTAGAGCGTGCATCACATGCCAATCAACTCTGTGAGACAGTCTAGAGCCTGCATCACATGCCAATCAACTCTGTGATACAGTCAAGAGCGTGCATCACATGCCAATCAACTCTGTGATACAGTCAAGAGCGTGCATCAAATGCCAATCAGCTCTGTAATACAGTCAAGAGCGTGAATCACATGCCAATCAACTCTGTGACACAGTCTAGAGCGTGAATCACATGCCAATCAACTCTGTGACACAGTCTAGAGCGTGCATCACATGTCAATCAACTCTGTGACACAGTCTAGAGCGTGCATCACATGCCCATCAACTCTGTGATACAGTCAAGAGCGTGCATCACATGCCAATCAACTCTGTGATACAGTCAAGAGCGTGCATCATATGCCAATCAACTCTGTGATACAGTCAAGAGCGTACATCATACGCCAATCAACTCTGTGATACAGTCAAGAGCGTGCATCACATGTCAATCAACTCTCTGATACAGTCTAGAGCGTGCATCACATGCCAATCAGCTCTGTAATACAGTCAAGAGCGTGCATCACATGCCAATCAACTATGTGACAAAGTCTAGAGCGTGAATCACATGCCAATCAACTCTGTGACACAGTCTAGAGTGTGCATCACATGTCAATCAACTCTGTGACACAGTCTAAAGCGTGCATCCCATGCCAATCAACTCTGTGATACAGTCAAAAGCGTGCGTCACATGTCAATCAACTCTGTGATACAGTCAAGAGCGTGCATCACATGCCAATCAACTCTGTGATACAGTCAAGAGCGTGCATCACATGCCAATCAACTCTGTGACACAGTCTAGAGCGTGCATCACATGCCAATCAGCTCTGTAATACAGTCAAGAGCGTGCATCACATGCCAATCAACTCTGTGACACAGTATAGAGCGTGCATCACATCTCAATCAACTCTGTAATACAGTCTAGAGCGTACATAACATGCCAATCAACTCTGTGATACAATCAAGAGCGTGCATCACATGCCCATCAACTCTGTGATACAGTCAAGAGCGTGCATCACATGCCAATCAACTCTGTGACACAGTCTAGAGCGTGCATCACATGTCAATCAACTCTGTAATACAGTCTAGAGCGTACATAACATGCCAAGCAACTCTGTGATACAATCAAGAGCGTGCATCACATGTCAAAAAACTCTGTGACGGTGACCTGGTGGTCTAGGGCAGAGGTTCCCAATTTTTTTTGGCAACGGAACCCTAATTGATCATACTTTTTTTGGCGGAACCCCATTTTTATAATAATAAAAGTGATTGTACCTTGTAGTGTAGTTTGAATATTTTCAAGTTTGACATGAAAAGAAAGAATAATTATAAATAAAAAATAATTATTATAAGTATTATAAAACATTTATCGTACAAAAAAAAGTAACTATTTAATGTGATGAATGAAATTTTTTCATCTATTTACTTATAATAGCACTAAAATTAGGCTTAATGTCTGACAATTGAACGCAAAGATCTGAACTCGGAAACCCTTTGACCCTTCCACGGAACCCCAGGGTTCCGCGGAACACCTTTTGGGAAACGCTGGTCTAGGGGTAAGGTGTCAGACTTCTGTGCTGAGGGTCCGGGGTTCAATCCTCGGTCCCGGCACAGATTTATCTGATTTCCAAACCCTTCCTTCACCTCTGACAAGATGTGTATTAATCACAACTTGTGAATGTGAGGAATGCCAGGCCTCCACCGTGGTTCGGATTCCACGTTAAACTGTAGGTCCTCCATTTCATCTCACAATCACCCTACCATTGCACATTAGCGTAAGTGCGTATAACCCGAATGGGTAGTAAGACGGGGTGCTAATAATAATAATAATAATAATAATAATAATAATAATAATAATAATAATAATAATAATAATAATAATAACTCTGTGACACAGTCTAGAGCGTGCATCACATGTCAATCAACTCTGTAATACAGTCAAGAGCGTGCATGTCAATCAAATTTGTAATACAGACAAGAGCGTGAATCACATGCCAATCAACTCTGTGAGACAGTCTAGAGCGTGCATTACACGCCAATCAACTCTGTGATACAGTCAAGAGCGTGCATCACATGCCAATCAACTCTGTGATACAGTCAAGAACGTGCATCACATGCCAATCAACTCTATGATACAGTCAAGAGCGTGCATTACATGCCAATCAACTCTGCAAGACAGTCTAGAGCGTGCATCACACGCCAATCAACTCTGTGATACAGTCAAGAGCGTGCATCACATGTCAATCAACTCTGTGACACAGTCTAGAGCGTGCATCACATGTCAATCAACTCTGTTATACAGTCAAGAGCGTGCATCACATGTCAATCAACTCTGTGACACAGTCTAGATCGTACATCCCATGCCAATCAACTCTGTGATATAGTCAAAAGCGTGCGGCACATGTCAATCAACTCTGTGACACAGTCTAGAGCGTGCATCACATGTCAATCAACTCTGTAATACAGTCTAGAGAGTACATAACATGCCAAGCAACTCTGTGATACAATCAAGAGCGTGCATCACATGTCAATCAACTCTGTGACACAGTCTAGAGCGTGCATCACATGTCAATCAACTCTGTAATACAGTCAAGAGCGTGCATCACATGCCAATCAACCCTGTGATACAGTCTAGAGCGTGCATCACATGTCAATCAACTTTGTAATACAGACAAGAGCGTGCATCAGATGCCAATCAACTCTGTGAGACAGTCTAGAGCGTGCATTACACACCAATCAACTCTGTGATACAGTCAAGAGCGTGCATCACATGCCAATCAACTCTGTGATACAGTCAAGAACGTGCATCACATGCCAATCAACTCTCTGATACAGTCAAGAGCGTGCATTACATGCCAATCAACTCTGTGAGACAGTCTAGAGCATGCATCACACGCCAATCAACTCTGTGATACAGTCAAGAGCGTGCATCACATGTCAATCAACTCTGTGACACATTCTAGAGCGTGCATCACATGTCAATCAACCCTGTAATACAGTCAAGAGCGTGCATCACATGCCAATCAACTCTGTGATACAGTCAAGAGCGTGCATCACATGCCAATCAACTCTGTGAGACAGTCTAGAGCGTGTATCACATGCCCATAAACTCTGTGAGACAGTCAAGAGCGTGCATCACATGCCAATCAACTCTGTGATACAGTCAAGAGCGTGCATCAAATGCCAATCAACTCTGTGATACAGTCAAGAGCGTACATCATACGCCAATCAACTCTGTGATACAGTGAAGAGCGTGAATCACATGCCAATCAACTCTGTGATACAGTCAAGAGCGTGCATCACATGCCAATCAACTCTGTGATACAGTCAAGAGCGTGCATCCATGCCAATCAACTCTGTGAGACAGTCTAGAGCGTGCATCACATGCCCATAAACTCTGTGAGACAGTCTAGAGCGTGCATCACATGTCAATCAACTCTGTAATACAGTCTAGAGAGTACATAACTTGCCAATCAACTCTGTGATACAATCAAGTGCGTGCATCACATGCCAATCAACTCTGTGATACAGTCAAGAACGTGCATCACATGCCAATCAACTCTGTGATACAGTCAAGAGCGTACATCACACGCCAATCAACTCTGTGATACAGTCAAGAGCGTGAATCACATGCCAATCAACTCTGTGATACAGTCAAGAGCGTGCATCACATGCCAATTCAACTCTGTGATACAGTCAAGAGCGTGCATCACATGCCAATCAACTCTGTGATAAAGTCGGTTAGAAATAGTACATTTACACGAACACTATTGCACGTAGATCATTTCTGATTAAACATTAATGGCGATAGAGAATTAATAGAAGTTCCTAAAAATTAAAAACAACAGCGTTCACAGCGCTAGTGGGCTCATGGAATAAGATGTTAGTCTCATCTGTTTTGGTTTTCATACAATCGGAAGATTGGGGGTACTTCAGGTGATATTTTATTTATTATGTCCCCCCTCCCACCACT
Organism: Timema podura; assembly: GCA_033556935.1. Classification (NCBI taxonomy): domain Eukaryota; kingdom Metazoa; phylum Arthropoda; class Insecta; order Phasmatodea; family Timematidae; genus Timema; species Timema podura. Next base: position 82,738,007 of record JAVRXN010000009.1, on the reverse strand, counting down.
CTACTTCCATTAAATTTCCTCTTCAACCCTAGCCTCATCAGTTTAGAGTCGAGTTTCCATAGAAAGTGTGTTTTAGAAAATACGAACATATTCCTTAATGTCAACATTGATAACACCCGCCTCAGTGGCGTAGTTGGCTAACGTGCTAGTCGTGCTGAGCTAGAGCCGCCGATGACGGGGAGATCGGGTTTCGAATCTTGGTCGGGTGAACTGGGGGTGGTTTTTCCTACATGGTTTTCCACTCTCCCTCCACGCAAATGCGGGTTCACTTCCTATAAATTCAATCCTCCCAATTCCTAATCCATTAGCGTAATTAGTACTTAAGCGTATAGCCCGAACGAGTAGTAAGACGCGGTGCAAAATTGTATTATTTTTTATTATTAACATTGATAACATTTTACTTTATTATTACCTGATTGAAGGACTCGGCGTTGACCGGGAGGTAACTTTAAGATGGGGATGTAGGGAACGCGAGAAAAGGACAGTGTTTTCGCAGTTTTTTCTAGCAAAACTTTTTTTTGGTAAATAAATCAGATAAATAGTCCAGTAGAAACACAAAGTTTAATTTCCTTCTCGTGGTGATATTAACAGTTGTTGAATATCTGTCATGACCATAGCGGCATTAGATGAGAAACTCTTTAAATGAAGAGAAAAAGTTGCCATCAAATTACAAGACACCCTCGACAGTTATTCAACAACTGTTGATATCACAGTGGGGAAAAAAATTAAACAGTAATTTCTAGTGGAGAAATATTTTATTTATTTTGAACAAAAAAAATGTTTTTTATATAAAAACTGCAAAAACACTCGACCTTCTCTCGCGTCCCTTAAATCCCCGCCTTAAGGTTAAAGGCCTTAACCCCCGAATTGCTAGTGGACGTTTTGTTTCTAACCTGGTTTTTGATTAATTAATTTAAAAATCTAATCAAAATTTTAAAATTCCGGCACATTATCGTTCACATGGGCTACTAATTTTTAAAATGTCTGACCTCTGCCTGCGGTAGATGTCGCGCAATGCTCATCACATACAATTTATTAATATAAAGAATAAAGGAAGGAAGATTGAAGTTTTTTATCACCGCATCTTACTTTCTGTCCAGGTTGTACGCATATGTTCTGATAGTTACTCTAATGGCTTAGGGCTGAGGAAGAAAGCATTTTAGAGGTAATATACCAGCATTTACGGGGAAGGAAGAAAAACCATCCTCTGTACACCCGACCGGGATTCGAACCCAGATCTCCCCGTCATCAGCAGGCCAGTCCAACACCACAGGGACGCCTTTTAGACCATTTGGTTAGAACATGTAATTTTTTTATGTATTGATAACGTCCATCAAAAGTGACAGCTGCAGATCATATGACTTGACGTATGAGTACGTGAAAGAAGATCTGGTGGCTTTTCTAGATGTCAGACTAGACTGTTCCCATAGAAACTATACTGTAAATATCCCGGACGGGTAGTAAGACACTGAGCACTATAAAGCGAGAGAGAGAGAGCCACTATCACTCTCTGATGGAATAATTGGTGTATAAACAGTACATGGCTACGGAGAGCCGCGAACCGTATCACACAATATTATATTTGTCGGTTCAGGTTCGACAAACGCGGAGGAAACAGCTGTTTCTTCCCCCGTCATGAAGTAGTTGGTTCTTTTCTACCCGCGGCGGGTTCCGTGGAGCGTGCAATAACCGCGCTCTGCACATGCGCGTATGTTTGTGTTAATAACAGCGTGGTCAAGGCCTGTGGAGTCCACCGTGACGAAACTAGTACTAGAGAATCTCGCAATATACTAGACTGACGATGATGGGGGAGCCTCGGTCGGGTGCACTGAGGGGAGTTTTTACTAAATAGTTTTACATTCTACCTCCACGTGAATGCGGGTACACTTCTTAAACATATAACCTTCCTCGACCCTAAAACTACTAGCGTAATTAGTACATCGGCGTATAGCCTGGATGGGTAGTAAGTAATACGTGGTGCTAAAAAAAAAAAGTCACGGCAGGTCAAGAAAGGATTTTCCATGTTAATGAATTTACATTCTATTCGGCGAGATTTAACGTTGAAACAAAAACCATATATTCTTAAATAATACAAGAAATAGTCCTACAGTGTTACAAAATTATTATGATTTTGAAGTTTTTTTGTAAAATTATTTTTATAAATCCTCTACAACTCAGGCTATTTGACTTGGTCACGGAAATGGCCAGTAGGAATATTCCTGCCAGTATGTAGATTAAAAAGGTCCGTGATAGCAAATGTCTATCTAGAAGAGGAAACAAGGAAAAGGTAATTTTAAAAAGTATGTCGATGTTTTCAAGGCTCAAATAGTATAATGACTGTGTAAACTCGTCAGAGGAAGAGGGGAAGTATTATTAATGATGAAAGAGAGGCCTAGTAGGGTGAACTGCTCATTTCCTTCCCTCTCTTTCTATTTCATACAAAGGTTGTGTGACTTAGACTGCTTTGGTGCGTCAAGTTAAGATGCAACCCGCTTCGCAAGATAGCTTCGAAATACAACTATGCAACGTCGTTCTTAATGCGCAGTTAAGATTTTAACTGCTTCGTACGTACAGGTTAATCCTTCAGAGGTCGCCATTTTCTTTGATTAAACCTTAACCGCATGTTCTATGACGAAAATATTCGATAGACGATTTGTAAAATATTGTATTTTATAAAATAAATATGAGAGTAGTAATACCTACTTCCCTGAGACAATCCGACTGTTTGGACTCTGTCCCGCTCTCGACTTAGCTGAGCTCTAGCGGTGGTGAGTTCATGCGCGGTGTCTTCTGGTAACTCTGTCCCGCTCTCGACTTAGCTGAGCTCTAGCGGTGGTGAGTTCATGCGCGCGTGTCGTCTGGTAACTCTGTCCCACTCTCGACTTAGCTGAGCTATAGCAGCGGTGAGTTAATGCGCACGTGTCGTCTGGTAACTCTGTCCCACTCTCGACTTAGCTGAGCTCTAGCGGTGGTGAGTTCACGCGCGCGGGTCGTCTGGTAGCTCTGTCCCACTCTCGACTTAGCTGAGCTCTAGCGGTGGTGAGTTCACGCGCGTGGGTCGTCTGGTAGCTCTGTCCCGCTCTCGACTTAGCTGAGCTCTAGCAGAGGTGAGTTTATGCGCGCGTGTCGTCTAGTAAACTGATCCCTCTCCTTGAACAGAGCGGGAGACACAGGTTGTGGGATTAGGAGCTATACCTTTATGCATCCTTGATCCGCCCTTGATGCACCCTTGATGCACCCTTCATGCACACTTGCACCCATCTCAAACCATTTTAGAATTTTACTAAAATTTTTCTCACATCCTTCGTGAACCACCTTGATGCACCCTTGATGCACATTCGATGCACACTCGATACACCCTTGATGCACCATTGATGCACCCTAGATGCACCCTAGATTCACCCTTGATGCACCCTAGATGCAACCTTGATGCACCCTCGATGCACCCTTGATGCAACCTTGATTCACCCTTGATGCACCCTTGATTCACATTGATTCACCAATGATTCATTCTTAATTCACACTTGATGCACCCTTGATGCACCCTTAATGTACTCTTGATGCACCCTTGATGCACCCTTGATGCACCCTTGATTCACCCTTGATTCACCCTTGATTCACCCATGATTCACCCTTGATTCACCTTGATTCAACCTTGATTCATTCTTGATTCACCCTTGATGCCCCCTGTATGCGCCCTTGAATACTTGATGCACCCTTGATGCACCCTTCACGCACCCTTCATCCACTATTCACGCACCTTTCATGTGCCCTTCATGCGCCCTAATATGCGCCCCTCATGAACCCTTCATTCGCCCTTCATGATCACTTCAGGCACCCTTCATGCACCCTTAATGCTCTCTTAGTGCGCTTTTAATACACCATGAATTTACATTTGGACACATAGGCACTTGCAAACCTATCCATTTGCGAACTCTGACACTTGTACATTTTGACACATTCAAACGTTTACACTTTGACACTTACGCACTGACTCACTTGGACGCTTAATCACTTGAATACTTGTACTCTTGCAAAATTGCAAACTTGACACTTAGACATATGGAAACCTTGCATAATTCCAAATTTGATCACTTTTAAATTTTCACCATTGCACACATGCACATTAACAAAACAATAAAAAGGAAATATTTGTTTAGCTAAAGGAGAGTATTGAACTCGTACATTTGCACCCATCTCAACCCTTTTCGAATCTTACTCGCATCCTAGGTGAACCCCGCTCGAACACTTCATATAGGTTTAATGCACACTTCATGTAGGTTTAATGCACACTTCATGCATGTTTAATGGACACTTCATGCACACTTCATGCACCCTTCATGCTCCCTTCATGCACCCTATATACACCCTTAATGATCCCTAAATGCACTTTAATACACCCTTAATTTTAACTTGGAAACTTAAGTATTTGAGCACTTGCGCATTTAGACATTTGTAAACTTTGACTCTTGGACAATTAAACACATTGACATTTGCATATTTTCTAACTTGGACGCTTGGTCACTTGAACACTTGTACTCTTGCACAATTGTACACTTGGACACTTAGACACTCGTAATTTCACACTTTCTTAATTTCACATTTTTTTCTTGCACATATGCAAATTAACAAATTGATAAAAAGGAAACATTTGCTTAGGTAAGGGAGAGTATTGAACTCGTACACTTGCACCCATCTAAAACCCTTTTAGAATCCTACTAAAACTTTCTCGCATCCTTTGTGAACCCCTTCATGCACCCTTTATGCACCCTTTATGCACCCTTGATCCCCCTTGATGCACCCTTGATGCACCCTTCATGCACACGTGCACCCATCTCTAACCCGTTTAGAATTTTATTAAAAACTTTCTTGCATACTTCGTGAACCCCCTTGATGCACATTCGATGCACCCTGGGTGCACTCTTCGATGCAGCCTCCTATGGACCCTTCATGCACCCTTGGATGTACCCTTATGCGCGCCCTTGGATGCACCCTTGGATGCAACCTTCGATGTAAACTTGGATGCACCCTTCGATGTAAACTTGGATGCACCCTTGATGCACCCTTGATGCACCCTTTATGCACCTCTCATGCACCATTCATGCACCCTTCATGCACCCTTATTGCGCCCTTCACGAACCCTTAATCCATTCTTCATGTGCCCTTCATGCGCCCTAATATGCGCCTCTCATGCACCTCTCATGCGCCCTTCATTCGCCCTTCATGATCACTTCAGGCACCCTTCATGCACCCTTAATGCTCTCTTAGTGCGCTTTTAATACACCATGAATTTACATTTGGACACTTAGGCACTTGCACACCTATCCATTTGCGAACTCTGACAATTGTACATTTTGACACATTCAAACGTTTACACTTTGACACTTACGCACTGACTCACTTGGACGCTTAATCACTTGAATACTTGTACTCTTGCAAAATTGCAAACTTGACACTTAGACATATGGAAACCATGCATAATTCCAAATTTGATCACTTTCACATTTTCACCCTTGCACACATGCACATTAACAAAGTAATAAAAAGGAAATATTTGTTTAGCTAAAGGAGAGTATTGAACTCGTACATTTGCACCCATCTCGAACCCTTTTCGAATCTTACTCGCAGCCTAGGTTAAACCCGCTCGAAAACTTCATGTAGGTTTAATGCACACTTCATGGATGTTTAATGCACACTTCATGCAGGTTTAATAGACACTTCATGCACCCTTCACGCACACTTCATGCACCCTTCATGCTCCCTTCATGCAGCCTATATACACCCTTAATTATTCCTAAATGCACTTTTAATACACCCTTAATATTAACTTGGACACTTAAGCATTTGAGCACTTGAGCATTTAGATATTTGTGCATTTTGACACTTGGGAAATTGAACATATTGACATTTACGTACTTTCTAACTTGGATGCTTGGTCATTTGAACACTTGTACTCTTTCACAATTGTACACTTGGACACTTGGACACTTAGACACTCTCATAATTTCACACTTTCTCAATTTCACATTTTTTCCTTGAACACATGCACATTAACAAATTGATAAAAAGGAAACATTTGCTTAGGTAGGAGAGTATTGAACTCGTACACTTGCACCCATCTTAAACCCTTTTAGAATCCTATTAAAAACTTTCTCGCATCCTTCGTGAACCCCCTTGATGCACCCTCGATGTACCCTCAATGCATCCTCAATGCACCCTTCGATGCACCCTTCATGCACCCTTGATGCACCCTCCGATGCACCCTCTAATGCAGCCTTCGATGTACCCTTCGATGCACCCTTTGATGTACTCTCCGATGCGCCCTTGGATGTATCCTTCGTTGCACCATTGGATGCAACCTTGTATGCACCTTTCGATGTACCCTTTGATGCACCCTTGGATGCACCCTTGGATGCACCCTTGACGTACCCTTTATGAACCCTTGATGCACCCTTGATGCACCCTTGATGCACCCTTTATGCACCCTTGATGCACCCTTAACGCACCCTTTAGGTGCTCTTCATGCACCCTCCATTCACTCTCCATAAACATTTCATGAACACTTCATGAACACTTCATGCACCCTTAATGCATTCTTCATGGACCCTTTATGCGCCCCTAATGTACCTTTAATGCCCCCTTAATGCACTTTTAATACACCCTTAATTTACAATTGGACACTTAATCCCTTAGGCATTTGCTCACTTAGACATTTGCGCACTCTGACACATGGACACATTCACACTTTTACACATGGACAATTGCACACTTGGACAATTGGTAGCTTGCAGACTTGGACGCTTGGTAACTTGCACACTTATGCTCTTGCACAATTGCACACTTGTACTCTTGCACAATTGCACACTTGTACTCTTGCACAATTGCACACTTGTACTCTTGTACAATTACACAGTTGTACTCTTGCAAAAATGCACACTTGTACTCTAGCACAATTGCACACTTGTACTTTTGCAAAATTGCAAACTTGACACTTAAACATATGGAAACCTTGCATAATCCGAAATTTGATCACTTTCACATTTTCACCCTTGCACACATGCACATTAACAAATATTTCCTTTTTATTGTTTTGTTAATGTGCATATGTGCAAGGGTGAAAATGTGAAAGTGATCAAATTTGGTATTATGCAAGGTTTCCATATGTCTAAGTGTCAAGTTTGAAATTTTGCAAGAGTACAAGTATTCAATCGACCAAGCGTCCAAGTGAGTCAGTGCGTAAGTGTCAAAGTGTAAACGTTTGAATGTGTCAAAATGTACAAGTGTCAGAGTTCGCAAATGGATAGGTGTGCAAGTGCCTAAGTGTCCAAATGTAAATTCATGGTGTATTAAAAGCGCACTAAGGGAGCATTAAGGGTGCATGAAGGGTGCCTGAAGTGATCATGAAGGGCGAATGAAGGGTGCATAAGGGCGCATATTAGGGCGCATGAAAGGCACATGACGCGCGAGTGAAGAGTGGATGAAGGGTGCGTGAAGAGTGCGTGAAGCGTGCATGAAGGGTGCAAAAAGGGTGCATCAAGAATGCATCATGTGTGCATCTAGGGTGCATCGGAGGGTGCATCAGAGGGTGAATGAGGCGTGCATCGAACAGTGCATCGAAGGGTGCATCCAAGGGTACATCGAAGGGTGAATCCAAGGTTGCATCGAAGGGTTCATCCAAGAGTGCATCGAAGGGTGCATCGAAGGGTGCATGAAGGGTTTATCCAAGGGTGCATCCAAGGGTGAATCAAGAATGAATCAAGGCTTAATAAAGGGTTGAATGAAGAGTGCTTCAATGGTGTATCAAGGGTGCATCCAAGGGTATATCGAGGGGTGCATTGAAGGGTGCATCAAAGATTGCAATGAAGGGTGCATCGAAGGGTATATCCAATGGTGCATCCAAGGGTGCATCGAAGGGTTCATCGAAGGTTGCATTGAAGGGTGCATTGAAGGGTGCATCCAAGGGTGCATCGGAGGGTTCACGAGGGGTGTATCTAAGCGTTCATCTAAGGGTACATCCAAGGGTGCATAGAAGGGTGCATAGAAGGGTGCATTCAATGGTGGATCGAAGGGTGCATCCAGGGGTGCATCGAAGGGTGCATCCAAGGGTGCATCAAAGGGTGTATTGGAGGGTGCATCGTAGGGTACATCCAGGATACATCAAGGGTGCATCCAAAGGGGCATCGAATGGTGCATCAAAGGGTCATCCAAGGGTGCATCCAAGGTTGAATCGAAGAGTGCCCCCAAGGGTACATCGAAGGCTGTATCCAAGAGTGCATCGAAGGTGCATTATAGGGTAGCATCAGAGGGACCATCCAAGGGTGCATAAAGGGTGTATTAAATGTTTCATCTAAGGATGAATCAAGAATGAATCAAGGGTGAATCAAGGGTGAATAAAGGGTGAATCAAGGGTGTATCAAGGGTGCATAAAGAGTGCATACAACGGTGAATCGAGGGGTGCATCCAATGGTTAATAGAAGGGTGCATCAGAGGGTTCATCGGAGTGTGCAAAGGGTGTATCAGAGGGTGCATCGGAGGGTGCAAGAAAGGTGCATCGAAGGGTGCATCGGAGGGTGCATCGAAGGGTGGATGGAAAGGTGCATCCAATGGTTAATAGAAGGGTGCATCAGAGGGTGCATAGGAAGGTGCATGAAGGGTGCATCAAATGTTGCATCGGAGGGTGCATGAAAGGTGCATCGGAGGGTGGATGAAGGGTGCATGAAAGGTGCATTGGAGGGTGCATGAAGGGTGCATGAAAGGTGCATCGGAGGGCATCGGAGGGTGATCGGAGGGTGCATCGAGGGTGCATCGAATGTTCATCAAGGATGCATCAAGTGGTTTCACGAAGGATGCAAGGAATTTTTTAATAGGATTCTAAAAGGGTTTGAGATGGGTGCAAGTGTGCATGAAGGGTGCATCAAGGGTGTATCAATGGTGGATTAATGGTGCATGAATGGTGCATGAAGGGTGCATTAAGGGTTAATAAAGGGTGCATCGAGCGTGAATAAAGGTTGCATCAAGGGTTCATCAAGGGTGCCTTTAGGGTGCATCAAGGGTGCATCAAGGTTGCTTCTAGGTTGGATCAAGTGTGCATTAAGAGTGCATTTAGGATGCATCAAGGGTGCATCAAAGGTGCATCAAGGGTGAATCCAAGGGTGCATCCAAAGGTGTATCGAAGGGTGAATCCAAGGGTGCATCGAAGGTTGCATGAACGGTGCATCGAAGAGTGTATCGAAGGGTGCATCCAAGGGTGCATCGTATGGTTCATCGTAGGGTGTTTCCAAGAGTGCATTGTAGGGTGCTTCCAAGGGTGCATCGGAGGTTACATTGGAGGGTTCATGAGGGGTGCATCGAAGGGTGAATATAAGGGTGCAATAATGGTGCATCCAAGGGTACATCCAAGGGTTTATCAAAGGTTGAATCTAAGGGTGCATTGAAGGGTGCATCGAAGTGTACATCGAAAATCGCATCGAATTGTGCATCCAAGGGTGCATCAAATGTGCATTAAGTGGGTTTTTTCGAAGGATGGGAGACATTTCTTAATATGATTCTAAAATGGTTTGAGATGGGTGCAAGTGTTCATGAAGGGTGCATCAAGGGTGGATCAAGGGTGTATCAAGGGTGCATAAAGGGTGCATAAAGAGTACATGAAGGTGGTTCACGAAGGATGCGACAAAGTTTTTAGTAGAATTCTAAAAGGGTTTGAGATGGCTGCAATTGTACGAGCTCAATACTCTCCTTTAGCTATGCAAATATTTCCTTTTTATTGATTTGTTAAGTGCATGTGTGAAGGGTGAAAATGTGAAGGTGAGCAAGTGTGGAATTATGCAAGTGTCTAAGTGTCTAAGTGACCAAGTGTGCAATTGTAAAAGAGTACATGTAGTCAAGTGACCAAGCATCCAAGTGAGTAAGTGCGCAAGTGTCCAAGTGTGCAATTGTCCATGTGTAAAAGTGTGAATGTTTTCAACTTCCCAAGTGTCAAAGTGCACAAATGTCTAAGTGCCCAAATGCTTAACTTTGCAAGTAAAAATTAAGGGTGTATTAAAAGTGCATTAAGGGAGCATTAAGGATGCATTAAGAGATAATAAGGGCGAATAAATGGTGCATTAAGAAAGCATCAAGGGCGCATTAATAGCGCATGAAGGGTGCATTAAGTGTGTAAGAAGGGTGCATGTAGGGTGCATTAAGAGTGCATGAAGGGCGCATGAAGGGATCATGAGAGGTGCTTCAAGGGTTCATTAAGGGTTCATGAAAGTTGCATCAAGTGTCTATCAATGGTTTATCAAGTGTCTATCAATGGTGCATCAAGGGTGCCTTAAGGGTTGATGTGTAATACCATCTCCCACACCCAGAGGGAGTCAAGTTAACAATTAAAAAGGAAAGTGAATGATATAGTGAGCAGGTGAGATAAATGTGCATACAAATGCTGGCTATGCCATAAAATACCCAGCACACGCAATTTAGAATTATTGCGGACAAGCCCTCACAGCCCTTCTTAAACATGGATAACTCGTGTCCAGGAACACGACATATCATCAATATTAATTACCTCAAGTAATTAATGTAACTAATAATAACGAACGAAGGATGATATATTAGAGGGAACACTAAAACCTTTAGTAAACAGTAATTTATTTATTTCTATTTTTTTATATATATTTTTATTTCCCAAGAAAAAACGAGAATAACAATTTATATATGTGTAGACAGTGAATAATTTTCATATTATCAAAAAAGCAACGCCTTCACAGTCTTATTCCATGGCCTCATACAAAGAGCGCCAAATTTAAAAAGGAAGGATCATCTTCGCTTGCTAAGGAAAATACTGGTTAGGCGTGAAAAATAAAAAATTAAGCCTCATCCTAACCTCTCATAGTTAAATACAATAATTACCATAATATAACTAACAATACCTGTTCAAAAAAGAACATAACAATTATATAATCTAACCAGACTTATTCTACTACTATAAAAATTTAAATATTTACCTCTAAAGTTTTATTTTATTTTTATTAAGTTAAAGTTCACGGGCCAAGTCCATTTGCGAATGACATAATGCAAAAGTCTTAAGTTCAGAATCTGGACCCGTATACCTATGAATAACTCACAAAAGGCAGTGCCTTCTTTATTTTATTTATCTATGCCCAAAGTTATAAGTTCAATCCTGCCGGACATACGGCCAAGTTCTTAACAAAGTTTAGATCAATTGTTCATTAAATAAACACAACGCCAAAAGTATTAGAATCGTAAAAGTTTCCTTAATGGTTAAAGCAAAAAGGACTTAAGTCCGTTCACATTGGAAAATCACACAAAAAGATTTTAAAATATTAAGCCTATCCATTATGAAAATAATATCAATTAGCCCAAAAAAGAATTTTGAAAGGTTAAAGATTACGTCAAAAATGAATTTAGCTTACATTGTCAATTCTGGTGCGATCGCCTGGTCAAGCGACCTCCTAAGCCAACCCAAGAGTGGCATATAATTCACACGATCCTTCTTATATACAAAACACAGCTTGCAGAACACGGAACGTCACAAGGGAGGAAAACCAAAGATCATAGATGGGGAGTAGAACATTCGACGAGCATCTAGATGATCATAGAAGCAGGGTCGTGGAACTGGCGGAGTGTTTCTTCTTTTCCACCTAAGGTCTTTGGTTCTGGTCAACTGTGCGATGTGTGTTGGCCGGCGTGCCTCAGTATGTTGGGGGCTGTTGAGTCGACCAGTTGTGCGCGTATAAGTGGGCCGGGCATGTTTACACTAGAGTTGGCAGCATACGGCATCAGTAGAATAGGGTAAGTCCATGATTTTCTGTATTATTGTAGTTAGCCAGTGGCTAATGCTACAAATGAAGGGTTAATGCAGGGTGCATCAAGGGTGTATCAAGGGTGTATCGAGGGTGCATGAAGGGTGCATGAAGGGTGCATAAAGGGTGCATCAAGCGTAAATCAAGGGTGCCTCTAGGGTGCATAAAGGGTGCATCTAGGGTGTATCAAGGGTTTATCAAGGGTGCAACAAGGGTGTATCAAGGGTTCATGAAGGGTTCATGAAGGGTGCATTAAGGATGTATAGAGGGTCTATAAAGGGTGCATGAAGGGAACATAAAGGGTGCATCAAGGGTGCATCAATGGTGCATCAAGGGTTCATGAAGGGTGCATCAAGTGTGTATCGAGGGTGCATCAAGGGTGGTTCAAGGGTTCATGAAGGGTGCACGAAGGTTGTATCAAGTGTGTATCAAGGGTGGATTAAGGGTGCATCAAGGGTACATCAAGGGTGCATCCAGCGTGAATCAAAGACGCAACAAGGGTGCATCAAGGGTGCATCTAGGGTGCATCAAGGGTTTATCAAGAATGCATCTAGGGTGCTTCAAGGGGTCATGAAGGGTTCTTGAAGGCTGCATCAAGGGTGTATCAAGTGTGTATCAAGGGTGCATGAAGGGTGAATTAAGGCTGCATGAAAATGCGTGAAGGGTGCATGCAGGATGCATGAAGGGTGCATAAAAGGTGCATCAATAGTACCTCAATGGTGCATCAAAGGTTTATCAAGGGTTTATATCAAGGGTTTATCAAGGGTTCATCAAAGGTGCATCAAAGGTGCATCAAGGGTGTATCAAATATGCATCTAGGGTGCATCTGGGTGCATCTATGGTGCATCTAGTGTCAATCAAGAATGCGTCAAGTATGCATCAAGGGTTTATTAAGGGTTTATCTAAGGTGAATCTAGGGCGCATCTAGGGTGCTTCTAGAGTGCATATAGGTAGCATCTAGTGTGCAACAAGGGTGCATCTAGGGTGCATTAATGGTGCATTTAGGGTGCATTTAAGGTGCATCTAGGGTGAATCAAGAGTGCATAAAGTGTGCATCAAGGGTTTATCAAGGGTGCATCAAGGGTTTATCAAGGGTATATAAAGGGTGCATCTAGGGTGCTTCTAGAGTGCATCTGAGGTGCATCTAGTGTGCAAAAAGGTTTCATCAAGGGTGAATCTAATGTATATTTAGGGTGCATCTAAGGTGTATCAAGGGTGAATCAAGGGTGCATTAAGGGTGCATCGAAGTTTGCATCCAAGGGTACATTGATGGGTGCATCCAATGGTTCATCGAATGGTGCATCAAAGGTTGCAATGAAGGGTACATCGGAGGGTGCATGAGGGTTGCATTAAAGGGTGCATCAAGTGTCCATCCAAAGGTGCATCGAAAGGTGCATCGAAGAGTACATCGAAGGGTGCATTCAAAAGTGCATCGAAAGGCGCATAGAAGGGTGTATGCAGGGTGCATCCAAGGGTGCATCGAGAAATGCATCAAAAGGTGCATCTAAGGTTGCTTCGAAAGGTGGATACAAGGGTTCATCGAAGGTGCATTGAAGGTGCATTGAAGTTGCATTTAGGGTGCATCCAAGGTTGAATCCAAGGGTGTATCGAAGGGCGCATCAAGGTTGCATACAAGGGCGGAATTGAAGGTGGCATCGAAGGGTACATTGAAGTTTGCATTGAAGAGTGCATCGAAGGGTGCATCAAAAGGTGCATTGAGGAATGTATCGAAGGGTGCATTCAAGGGTGATTAAAGAATGAATAAAGGGTGAATCAAGGATAAATCAATGGTGAATCATGGATGAATAAAGGGTGAATCAAGGGTGCATGAAGGTTTGATCAAGGGTGCATACATGGTGCATCAAGGGTGCATGAAGAGTGCATGAAGCGTGCATCAAGGTTGCATCAAGGGGGCATCGATAGTGAATCAAGGTTGCATCAAGGGTGCATCGAGTGTGCATCTAGGGTGCATCGAGGGTGTATCGAGGGTGTATTGAAGGGTGCATCGAAGGGTGCATCGAATGGTACATCGAAGAGTGCACCGAAGGGTGTAACCAAGGATACATAGACGGGTACTTCCAGGGTGCATTAAAGGGTTAATCGGAGAATGCATGAATGGTGCATCAAAGTGTGTATGTAGGGTGCATCGGAAGGTGCATCGAAGGGTGCATCAAAAGATGCATTGAAGGGTGTATTGAAGGGTGCATCGGAGGTTGCATGAAGGGTTAATCAAGGGTGCATAGAAGGGTGCATCGGAAGGGTGAATCCAAGGGTGCATCGGAGGGTTCTTCAGAGGGTGCAATGATGGAGCATCAAGGGCACATAAAGGGTTCAAATAGGGTGTTCACAAAGGATGCGAGAAAGTTTTATATATGATTCTTAAATGGTTTGAGATGGGTGCAAGTGTACGAGTTCAATACTCTCCTTTATCTACGCGAATGTTTCCTTTTTATCAATTTGTTAATGGGCATGTGTGCAAGGAAAAATGTGAAATTAAAAATTTGTGAAATTATGAGTGTCTAAGTGTCCAAGTGTACAATTGTGAGAAAGTACAAGTGTTCAAGTGACCAAGCGTCCGAGTTAGAAGTACGTAAATGTCAATTTGTTCAATTGTCCAAGGGTCAAAGTGCACAAATGTCTAATTGCGCAAGTTCTCAAATGCTTAATTGTCCAAGTTAAAATTAAGTGTGTATTAAAAGTACATTTAGGGATTCATGCAACAAGGGTGCATAAAGGGTGCATCCAAGTGTGCATCAAGTGTGCATCAAGGGTGCATCAAGGGTGCATCAAAGTGTGCATCCAAAGGTGCATCAAAGTTGAATTGAAGGGTAAATAAAATGGTGCATAAAGGGTGAATCGAAGGGTGCATCAAGGGGTTTATCGAAGGGTGCATCCAAGGGTGCATTAAGGGTGCATCTAGGGTGCATTGAAGGGTGAATACAAGGATGCATAGGAGGGATCATCGAAGGGTGCATCCAAGGGTGCATCCAAGGGTGCATTCAAGGTTGCATCCAAGGGTGCATCGAATGTTGCATCGAAGGGTGCAAGGAGAAGTTCATAGAAGGGTTCAACGAAGGGTGCATAGAGGGTGCATGAAGGGGGCATCAAGGGTGCATCGAAGGATGAATCGAAGGTTTCATCGAAGGGTGCATCCAAGGGTGCATCCAAGAGTGCATGAAATGTGCATCGGAGGTTGCATTAAAGGGTCCATTGGAGGGTGCATTGGAGGGTGCATCGATGGGATCATCAAAGGGAACATCGAAGGATGCATCGAAGGGTTCATCAAAGAGTGCATCCAAGGGTGCATCGAGGGTTGCATCCAAGAGTGTATCCAAGGGTGCATCGAGGGTTGCATCCAAGAGGGTATCCAAGGGTGCATCGAAAGGTGCATAGAGAAGTTCATCGAAAGGTTCATCTAAAGGGTGCATCAAGGGTGATTGAAGGGTGCATCAAGGGAGCATGAAGAGGGCATCACGAGTGCATCGAAAGTTGCATCGAATGGTTTATCCAAGAGTACATACAAAGTCGCATTCAACGGTGCATCAAAGGGTGCATCCAATGGTGCATCGAAGGGTTCTTCAAAGGGTACATCGAGGGGTGCATGATGGTTGCATAAAAGGTGCATGAATGGTGCAATGGTGCATTGAAGGGTACATCCAAGTGTGCATCGAAGGGTGCATCCAATAATGCATCAAGGTTTCATCCCAGGGCTCCTCAAAGGGTGCATAAAAGGGTGCATCCAAGGTTTCATCCAAGGGTGCATCGGAGGGTGAATTCAAGAATGCATGAAGGTTACATCGGAGTGTGCATTGGAGGGTGCATCCAAGGGTACATCAGAGGGTATATTAGAGGGTGCATCGGAGGGTGCATATGATGGTGCATATGAGGGTGCATCGAGGGTTCATGAAGGGTTCATGAAAGGTTCATCGAAGGGTTCATCGAGGGATGCATCCAATTGTGCATCGAAGGGTGCTTTATAGAATGCATCGGAGGGTAGCATCAGAGTGTGCATCTAAGGGTGCATATAAGGGTGCATCTAAGGGTGAATCAAGGGTGCAGCAAGTTTGCATAAAGGGTGCATCAAAGTGTGCATCCATAGGTGATCAAGGGTGAATAGAATGTTACATCGAAGGGTGCATAAAGTGTGCACCGAAGGGTGTATCAAGGTGTTTCATCGAAGGGTGCATCCAAGGGTGCATTAAGGGTGCATAGAAGGGTGCATTAAGGGTACATCGAGGGTGCATTGGAGGGTGCATCTATGGGATCATCAAAGGGAACATCGAAAGGTTCATCAAAAAGTGCATCCAAGGGTGCATCGAGGGTTGCATTAAGGGTGCATCGAGGGGTGCATCAAGGGTGCATCGAAGGGTGCATACAATGGTGTATTCAATGGTGCATTCTAGGTTGCATCTAAGGGTGCATCAAAGGTCGCATAGAAGGGTGCATCAAGGCTGCATTAAGGAACATCAATGTGTATTGAAGGGTGCATCTAAGGGTGCATAGAAAGTGGCTTCCAAGGGTGAATCAAGGGTGCATCGGAAGGTGCATTATTGGTGATTCAAGGGTGGCATTGAAGGTTGCATCAAGTGTGCATCGAAGGCTGTATCGAAGGATGCATTTAGGTGTGCATCAAAGGGTGCATCGAAGGGTGCATCCAAAGGTGCATATAAGGGTGTATCCAAGTATGCATCAAGGGTGCCTCAAGGGTGCATCAATGGTGCATCGAAAGGTGCATTAATGGTGATTTAAGGGTGGCATCGAATGGTGAATCTAAGATTGCATCAAATGGTGCATTAAAGGGTGCATTGACGTTCGCATCTAAGGGTTCATCGGAGGATGCATCTAAAGGTGCATCCAAGTGTTGCATTCAAGACTGTATCCATGGGTGCACCAAAGGGTGCATCCAAGGGTGCGTCCAAGGTTGCATCTAAGGGTACATCAAAAGGTGCAACGAAGGGTGTCATCAAGGTTGCATTAAGGGTGAATCAGGGGTGCATCAAAGTTAAATCAAGGGTTCATAAAGGGTGCATAGAAGGTTTATAAAGGGTGCAATCGAAGGGTGCATTCAAGGGGGCATCGAAGGTTGCATCGAAGGGTCAATCCAAGGGTGCATTGAAGGGTCAATCCAAGGGTGTATATAATATGAATCGAAGGGTGTATCGAAGGGTGCATCGAGAGTGCATCGAAGGGTGCACCGAAGGACACATCGAAGGGTGTATCGAAGTGTGCATCGAAGGGTGCATCGAAGGGTTCATCGAAGTGTGCATCGATGGGTTCATCGAAGTGTGCATCGAAGGGTGCATAGAAGGGTTGATCGAAGGTTGCTTCTAAGAGTGCATCGAAGGGTGCATCGAAGGTTGATCGAAGAGTGCATCGAAGGGTGCATCAAAGGGTGCATCTTAGGATTATCAATTGTGCCTGAAGGAATCATGAAGGGGCATCAAGGGATCACAAAGGTTGCATTGAAGTGTGCATTGAAATGTGCACAAAGGGTGCATCGAAATGTGCATTAAAGATTGAATCCAATGGTGCATTGAAGGGTGCATCGAGGTGTGCATCGAGGGTTGCATCAAAGGGTTCATCGGAAGGTCCGTCAGAGGGTCCACCGAGTGTGCATCAAGGGCGTATAAAGGGTTCAAATAGGTGGTTCCAAAAGGATGCGAGAAAGTCTTTAATAGGATTCTAAAAGGGTTTGAAATGGTTGCAAGTGTACGAGTAGTGTACTCTCCTTTACCTAAGCAAATATTTCCTTTTTATCAATTTGTTAATGTGAATGTATTCAAGGAAAAAATGTGGAAATTAAAAAAGTGTGCATCCAAGGGTGAATTCAAAGTTGCATTTAATGGTGTATCCAAGGGTGCATCGAACGGTGTATCCAAGGGTGCATCGAAGGGTTCATAAAAGTGTGTATCCGAGGGTGCATTAAAGGTTGCATCCAAGGGTGCATTCAAGGATGAATCGAATGGTGCATCAAAGGGTGCATCCAAGGGTGCATCGAAGGTGCATGGTAGGGTGCATAAATGGTGCATTGGAGGGTACATCGGAGGGTGCATCGGAAGGTGCATTGGAGGGTGCATCGAAGGGCATCGTGGATGTATCAAGGGCACATATTGGGTTCATATGGGGTTTCACGAAGAATGCGAGAATGTTTTTAATAGGATTCTAAAAGGGTTTGAGATGGTTGCAAGTGTAAGAGTTCAATACTCTACTTTACCTAACGAAATGTTTCCTTTTTATCAATTTGTTAATGTGCATTTGTGAAAGGAAAAAATGTGAAATTGAGAAAGTGTGAAATTATGAGAGTGTCTAAGTGTCCAAGTGTACAATAGTGAGAGAGTACAAGTGTTCAAGTGACCAAGCGTCCAAGTTAGAAAATACGCAATTTCCAATGTGTTCAATCTTCTAAGGGTCAAAGTCCATCAATGTCTAAATGCTAAAGTTCTCAAATGCTTAAATGTCCAAGTTAAAATTAAGGGTGTTTTAACAGTGCATTTAGGGATCATGCATCAAGGGTGCATCAAGGGTATATACAAGGGTGACATGCATAGGGTGCATACAAGGGTGCATCAAGGGTGCATCCAAGGGTGCATCCAAAGGTGCATCAAGGGGTCATCCAAGTGTGCATCCAAGGGTACATCCAAGGGTGCATTCAAGGGTACATCGAAGGGTTCATCGAAGGGTGCATCCAAGGGTGCATCCAAGGATGCATCAAAGGGTGCATCAAGGGGTCATCCAAGTGTGCATCCAAGAGTACATCCAAGGGTGAATTCAAGGGTACATCGAAGGGTTCATCGAAGGGTGCATCCAAGGGTGCATCCAAGGGTGCATTCAAGGTTCAATCCAAGGGTGCATCAAAGGTTTCATCGAAGGGTGCATTCAAGGGTGCATCGAAGGGTGCGTGAAGAGTACATAGGAGGGTGCATAGGAGGGTGCTTTGGGGGGATCATTGGAGGGTTTCCCTATAATGCATTAACGGTGCATAAAGGGTTCATATAGGGGGTTCACGATTGATGCGAGAAAGTTTTTAAAAGGATTCTAAAAGGATTTGAGATGGGTGCAAGTGTACGAATTCAATACTATGCTTTACCTAAGCAAATGTTTCCTTTTTATCAATTTGATAATGTGCATGTGTGCAAGGAAAAAATGTGGATTAAGAAAGTGTGCATCCAAGGGTGCATCCAAGGTTGTATCCAAGGGATCATTCAAGGGTGTATCGAAGGGTGCATCGAAGGGCGAATCTAAGGGTGCATCGAGAGTGCATCAAAGGGTGCATCGAAGGTTGCATAAAGGGTGCACCTAGAAGTCCATCGAAGGGTTCATCGAAGGTGGCATCAAAGGTGCATGAAGAGGGCTTCAAGGGTAAATCGAAGGGTGCATCGAAGGTTGCGTCGAAGGGTGCATTACAAGGGTGCACCAAAGGGTGCATAGAAGGGTAAATCGAAGGGTGCATCCAAGGGTGCATCTATGAATATATCAAAGGGTTTTTTCGGATGAGGCATGAAAGGTGCATCGAAGGGTGCATCCAATGGTGCATCAAGGGTGCATCAAAGGGGATGAAGGTTGCATCCAAGGGTGCATCGAAGGGTGCATCGAAGGGTGCATCGAAGAGTGCATTGAAGTGTGCATCCAAGGGTACATCGAAGGGTTGCATTGAATTGTGCATACAAGAAAACATCCAAGGGTGCACCCAAGGATGTTTCCAAGGGTGCATCTAAGGGTTCATCCAAGGGTGCATCCAAGGGTGCATCCAAAGGTGCATCGAAGCGTGCATAGAAGGTTATATCCAAAGATGCATGAAGGATGCATTGGATGGTGCATCAAGGGTGCATAAAAGGTTCATATAGGTGGTTCACGAAGGATGCGAGAAAGTTTTTAAGAGGATTCTAAAAGGTATTGAGATGGGTGCAAATGTACGAGTTCAATATTCTTCTTTACGTAAGCAAATGTTTCCTTTTTATCAATTTGTTAATGTGCATTTGTGCAGGGAAAAATGTGAAATTGAGAAAGGGTAAAATTATGAGAGTATATAAGTTTCCAAGTGTCCAAGTGTACAATTGTGCAAGAGTAAAAGTGTTCAAGTGACCTAGCATCCAAGTTAGAAAGTACGCAAATGATAATGTGTTCAATTGTCCAAGTATCAAAATGCATAAATGTCTAAATGCGCAAGTTCACAAATGCTTAAGTGTCCAAGTTAAAATTAAGGGTGTATTAAACATGCATCAAGGGTGCGTTGAAGGGTGAATCGAACGGTGCATCGAAGGGTGCGTCCAAGGGGTCATCAAAGGGTGCATGAATGGTGCATGGGAGGGTGAATCAAGGGTGCATCGTAAGGTGCATCCAAGGGTGCATCGTAAGGTTTAACCAAGGGTGCATCCAAGGGTGCATCGTAAGGTGCAACCAAGGGTGCATCCAAGGGTGCAATAAAGTTTGCATCCAAGGTTGCATCCAAGCGTGAATCCAAGGACTCATCCAGGGGTACATTCAAGGATGCATTCAAAGTTGCATCCAAGGGTGAGTCAAGGGTGCATCCAAGGTTGAATCCAAGGTTGCATCCAAGGTTCCATCGAAGGATGCATCGAAGGGTGCATTGGAAGTTCATCTAAGGGTTCATCGAAGGGTAAATGAAGGGTGCATCAAGGGTGTGTGAAGGGGGCACCAAGGTTGCATCTAATGGTGCAACCAAAGGTTCATCGAAATGTGCATCGAAGGGTGCATCGAAGGGTGCATCAAGGGTGCATCGAAGTATACATCAATGGGTGCACCGAGGGTTTAGTCAAAGGAAGCATCCAAGAGTATATTGAAGGGTGCATCAATGGTGCATTGGAGGGTTAAAACGAGGGTGTATCGGAGGGTGCTTTTGAGGGTGCATCGGAGGGTGCATTGGAGGTTGCATCGGAACGTGCATCGAGGATGCATAAAGGGTATAGGAAGGGTTCATATTGGTTTTTCACGAAGGATGCGTGAAAGATTTAAATACGATTCTAAAAGGGTTTGAGATGGGTGCAAGTGTACGAGTTCAATACTCTCCTTTACCTACGCAAATGTTTCCTTTTTATCGTTTTGTTAATGTGCATTTATGCAAGGAAAAAATGTGAAATTTAAAAAGTGTGAAATTATGAGTGTCTAAGTGTCCAAGTGTACAATTGTGGGAGAGTACAAGTGATCAAGTGACCAAGCGTCCAATTTATAAAGTACGCAAATGTCAATGTGTTCAATTGTCCAAGGGTAAAGTGCACAAATGTCTAATTGCGCAAGTTCTCAAATGCTCAAGTGTCCAAGTTAAAAATAAGGGTGTATTCTAAGTACATTTAGGGATCATGCATCAAGGGTGCATCTAGGGTGCATAAAGGGTGCATACAAGTGTGGATCAAGGGTGCATCAAAGTGTGCATCGAAGGATGCATCGAATTGTGCATCATAGGGCGTTTAAAGGTTTCATCAAAGGGTGCATCAAGGGGTTCATCGAAGGGTGCATCCAAGGGTGCATTAAGGGTGCATCGAAGGGTGCATCTAGGGTGCTTCAAAGGGTGTATTCAAGGATACATCAGAGGGATCACCAAAGGGTGCATCCGAGGGTGCATGAGAGGTTGCATCCAAGGGTGCATTCAAGGTTGCATCTAAGGGTGCATCGAAGGTTGCATCGATCGGTGCATCTAAAAGTTCATCGAAGGGTTCATCGAAAGGTGCATCCAAGGGTGCATTCAAGGTTAAATCCAAGGGTGCATCGAAGGGATCATTGAGGGGTGCTAAAAGGGTGCATTGAGGGGTGCTAAAAGGGTGCATTGAGGGATTCATTGAAGGGTGCATCGAAGGGTTAATCGAAGGGTGCATCGAAGGGTGCATCGAAGGTAGCATCTAAGGGTGCATCGGAAGGGTGCATCCAAGGGTGCATCGGCATGTTCGGCAGAGGGTTCATCGAGGTGCATCAAGGGCGCATAAAGGGTTAAAATAGGTTGTTCAAAAAGGATGCGAGAAAGTTTTTAATAGGATTCTAAAAGGGTTTGTGATGGGTGCAAGTGTACGAGTTCAATACTCTCCTTTATCTAAGCAAATGTTTCCTTTTTATCAATTTGTTAATATGCATGTGTTCAAGGAAAAAATGTGGAATTAAGAAAGTGTGCATCCAAGGGTGCAATCAAGGTTGCATCCAAGGGTGCATTCTAAAGTGCATCGAAAGATTCATCAAAGGGTGCATCCAAGGGTACATCCAAGGGTGCATCAAAGGGTGCATCCAAGGGTACATCCAAGGGTGCATCGAAGGGTGCATCCAACGGTGCATTCAAGGTTTCCTCCAAGGGTGCATCGAAGTTTATATAGAAGGGTGCTTCGTGAAATTCATCGAAGGCTTCATCGACGGGTGCATCAAGGGTGCATCAAGGGTTCATGAAGGGGAATCAAGGGCGCATCGAAGGGTGCTGTGAAGGGTGCATCGAAGGTTGCATCGAAGACTGCATCAAAAGGAGCATTGAAGGCTGCAATACAAGGGTGCATCCAAGGGTGCATCAAAGGGTGCATCGAAGGGTGGACCCAAGGGTAAAACGAAGGCTGCATAGAAGGGTGCATCCAAGGGTGAATCGAACGTTGCATCAAGGGATACATCGAAGGTTTCATCCAAGGGTGCATCCAAGGGTGCATACTAGGTTTTATCGAAGGGTGCATCCATAGGTGCATCGAATGGTGTATCCAATGGTTATTTGAAGCGTGCATCGAAGGGTGCATTGAGGTGTTCATCAAAGGGTTCATCGAAGGGTGCATCAAGGGTGTTTGAAGGGGCACCAAGGGTGCATCGAAGGGTGTAACCAAAGGTGCATCTAAGCTTACATCCAATGGTGCATCAAAGGTACATCAAGGGTGCATCAAAGTGTGCATTAATGGTGTTTCGAAAGGTTAATTGAAGGAAGTTTACAAGGGTGCATCGAAAGGTGCATCAATGGTGCATTGGAGGGTGCATCGGAGGGTACATTTAAGGGTGCATCGGAGGTACATTTAAGGGTGCATCGGAGGGTGCATAGGAGGAGCATTGGAGGGTGAATCGAGGATTCATATAGGGTATAGGAAAGGTCCATATGGGGGTTTCACGAAGGATGCGAGAAAATTTTTAATAGGATTCTAAAATGGTTTGAGATGGGTGCAAGTGTACGAGATAAATAATCTCTTTTACCTAAGAAAATGTTTCCTTTTTGTCAATTTGTTAATGTGCATGTGTGAAATGGAAAAATATGAAATTGAAAAAGTGTGAAATAATGAGAGTGTCTAAGTTTCCAAGTATACTATTTTGAGAGAGTACAAGTGTTCAAGTGACCAGGCGTCCAAATTATAAAGTACGCAAATGCCAATGTGTTCAATTTTCCAAGGGTCAAAGTTCACAAATGTCTAAATGCTTAAGCTCTCAAATGCTTAAGTGTCCAAGTTAAAATTAAGGGTGTATTAAAAGTATATTTAGAGATAATGCATCAAGGATGCATCAAGGATGCATCCAAATGTGCATCAAGGGTGCATCAAAGTGTGAATCCAAGGGTGCATCAAGGGTAAATCGAAGGGTGCATCGAATGGTGCATCGAAGGGTGCATAAAAGATGCATCGAAGGGTGTACCAAAGCGTTCATCAAAGGGTGCATCCAAGGGTGCATTTAGGGTGCATCGAAGGACGCATCAAGGGTGAATCAAGGGTGCATTGAACGGTGTATCGGAGGGATCATAGAAGGATGCATCAAAATTTGCATCCATGGATGCATCCAAGGATGCATACAATGGTGCATTCAAGGTTGCATCCAAGAATGCATCGAAGGTTGCATTTAAGGGTGCATCGAGAAGTTCATCGAAGGGTGCATCGAGAAGTTTATCGAAGGATGCATCAAGGGTGCATTAAGGGGGCATCAAGGGTGCATCGAGGGGTGTATCGAAGGGTGCATCGAAAGTAACATCCAAGGGTGAATCAAGGGTGCATTGAGAGTAATACAAGAGTGACAACGAAGGTTGCATTGAAGTGTGCATAAAAGGGTGTATCGAAGGGTCAATTGAGGGATGCATCAAAGGGTGCATCGAAGGGTGCATCCAAAGGTGCATCTAAGGGGGAATCCAAGTGTGCATCAAGGGTGCATCGAAAGGTGGATTAATGGTGATTCAAGCGATGCACCCTTCGATGCACCCTTGGATGCACCTTTGGATGCAACCTCTGATGCACCCTTATCTTCAACCTTGGATGCACCCTTCGATGCACCCTTGGATGCAACCTTCGATATACCCTTGGATGAACCCTTAGATGCACCCTTGGATGCAACCTTCAATGTATCCTTGGATGAACCCTTGGATGCACTCTTTGATGAACCATTTTATACACCCTTGATGTACCCTAAATTCACCCTAGATGCACCCTAGATGCACACTAGATGCCCCTTGATGCCCGCTTGATACACCCTTGATGCACCCTAGATGCACCCTAGATGTACTCTAGATGCACCCGTGATGCATCTTAGATAAACCATTGATGCATCCTTGATTCTCACTTGATGCATCCTAGATGCAAACTTGATTTACCCCAATGCAATCTTCATGAACCCTTCATGAATCCTTGAAGCACCTATGATAAACCTTGATTCACTCTTGAATCACCCTAAATGCACCCTTAATGAAACCTAGATGCACCCTAGATGCACCTTTGATACACCCTTGATGCACCTTTGATACACCCTTGATGCACCCTTAATAAACCCTTGATGCACTTTTGGTGCAACCTTGATGCACCATAGATGCACTTTAGATCCACCCTTGATGATCCCTTGATGCACCTTTGATGAAACATTCATGCACCATTCAGGCACCCTTCATGCACACTTGATGCACCCTTGATAAACTATTCATGCACCCTTAATTCACCCATGATACACCCTTGATGCACCCTTCATGAACCCTTAAAGCAACCCTCATTATCCCTTCATGAACCATTCATGCACTATAAATGCACCCGTCATGCACTTTAAATGCACCCTTCATGCACTCCTAATGCACCCTTCATGCACTCTAAATGCACTCTTCATTCACTCTTAATGCACCTTTCATGCACTCTTAACGCACTCTTCATGCACTCTTAATGCACCTTTCAGTTACTCTTAATGCACCCTTCATGCATTCTTAATCCACCTTTGATGCTCTCTTAATGCACCATTTATTCGCCCTTCATTATCTCTTAATGCATCCTTAATGCTCCCTCAATGCACTTTAATTAAAACCTTAATTTTTACTTGCACATTTAACAATTTGGGCACTTATACATTTGTGCACTTTGACAATTGGGCAGTTGGACACATTCCCACTTTTACACATGAACAATTGCACAATTGGACACTTGCGAACTAACTAACTTGGATGCTTGGTCACTTGTAAACATGTACTCTTTTACAATTGCACACTTGGTTTATTATACACTTAGACAATTGCATAATTCCACACTTGCTAACCTTCACATTTTCACCCTTCACACATGCACTTAACAAATCAATAAAAAGGAATTATATTCTTAGCTAAAGGATAGTATTGAACTCGTACAATTCCACCCATCTCAAACCCTTTCATAATCCCACAAAATACTTTCTCGCATCCTTCGTGAACACCCTTCACGCACCCTTAATCCACCCTTTATCCACCCTTCATGACCCTTCATGAACATTTGCACCCATCTCAAACTCTTTAAGAATACTATTTAAAAATTTCTCGCATCCTTCGTGAAACCACTTGAAGCACCCTTAGATCCACCCTTCGTTGCAACCTTGGATGCAACCTTTGATTCACCCTTCGATGCACCCTTGGATGCACCCTTAGATGCAACCTAGGATGCACTTTTCGATGCAGCTTTCGATGAACCTTTGGATGCACCTTTCGATGCACCTTTCGATGTACCCTTGAATGCACCCTTCGATGCAACATTGGATGCACCCTTCAGTGTAACCTTGGATGAACCCTTCGATGCACCCTTCAATGCACCCTTCGATGCACCCTTGAATGCACCCCATGATGCACCTTTGATGCACCCTAGATGCACCCTAGATGGACCCTATACGCACCCTTGGATTCACCCTTCGATGTACCCTTGGTTGCACCCTTAGATGCACCCTTGGATGTAACCTTGGATGCAACCTTGTATGCACTCTACGATGCACCCTTCGATGCAACCTTGGAAGCACCCTTGGATGAACCTTTGGATGCACTCCTTGATGCACCCTTGGATGCACCATTGGATGCACTCTTCGATGCTATCTTGGATGCACCTATCGATGCACCCTTCGATGCACCCGTCGATGCAGCTTTATATGAACCCTTCGGTGCACCCTTAAATGTACCCTTCGATGCACCCTTCGATGCACCCTTCGATGCACCCTTCGATGCACCCTTCGATGCACCTCGATCACACTTCGATGCACCCTTGGTAACAACCTTGGATGCAATAATGGATGCACCATCGATGCAACCTTCGATGACCATTCGATGCACCTTTCGATGCACTTATGGATGCACCCTTCGATGCAACCTTGGATGCAACCCTCGATATATCCTTGGATGCACCCTTGGATGTAACCTTCAATGTATCCTTGGATGCACTCTTTGATGCACCATTCTACGCAACCTTGATGCACACTAAATTCACCCTATATGTACCCTAGATGCAACCTTGATTCACCCTTGATTCACCCTTGATGCACCCTAGATGTACACTAGATGCCACCTTGATGCCCGCTTGATAAACCCTTGATGAACCCAAGATGCACCCTAGATGGACTCAAGACGAACCCTAGATGCAGTATAGAGGCACCCTTGATGCACTCTAGATGTACTCTAGATGCACCCGTGATGCATCATAGATAAACCCTTGATGCATCATAGATAAACCCTTGATGCATCCTAGATTCACACTTGATGCATCCTAGATGTAAGCTATATTTTACCCCTAATGCATCCTTCATGAACCCTTCATGAATCCTTGAAGCACCCATGATAAACCTTGATTCTTTTTGAATAACCCTAGATGCACCCTTAATGCAACCTAGATTAACCCTAAATGCACCTTTGATACACCCTTGATAAACCCTTGATGCACCCTTGATGCAACATTGATGATCCATAGATGAACTTTGGATCCACCCTTGATGATCCCTTGATACACCCTTGATGCACCCTTCATAAACCCTTAAAGCACCCCTCATGATCTCTTCATGCACCCTTCATGCACTCCTAATGCACAATTCATGCACTCTAAATGCACCTTAATTCACTCTTAATGCACCCTTCATGCACTCTTAAATGCACCTTTCATGTACTCTTAATGCACCCTTTATGCACTCTTATTCCACCTTGATGCTCTCTTATGCACCCTTTATTCACCCTTCATTATCTCTTAATGCATCCATAATTCTCCCTCAATGCACTTTAATTACACCCTTAATTTTTACTTGCACAGTTAAACATTTGGGCACTTAGACATTTGTACACTTTGACAATTGGGCAGTTGGACACATTCCCACTTTTACACATGAACAATTGAACACTTGGACACTTGCGCATTAACTAATTTGGATAGGTTGATCACTTGACTACATGTACTCTTTTACAATTGCACACTTGGTTTATTATACACTTAGACACTTGCATAATTCCACACAGGCTTACCTTCACATTTTAACCCTTCGCACATGCACTTAACAAATCAATAAAAATGAAATATTTGCTTAGCTAAAGGATAGTATTGAACTCGTACAATTGCACCCATCTCAAACCCTTTTAGAATCTTACTAAAATTTTTCTGGCATCCTTTGTGAAACCCCTTCATGCACCTTTGATCCACACTTCATTCACCCTTAATGCACACTTGCACCCATCTCAAACCCTTTTAGAACCTAATAAAAATTTCTCGCATCCTTCGTGAAACCACTTGATGCACCCTTCCTTGCACCCTTCGATGAAAACTTTGATGCATCCTTTGAAGCACCATTGGATGCACCCTTTTATGCACCCTTCGATGTAACCTTCGATGCACCCTTCAATGCACCCTTGGATGCACCCTTAGATGCACCCTTCGATGCACCCCTTGATGCAACTTTGGATGCACTCTTGGATGCACACTACGATGCGCCCTTTGATGCACCCTTCGATGCAACCTTCGATTTACCCTTAGATGTACTCTTGGATGAACCCTTCGATGCACCCTTGGATGCACCCTTCGATGCACCCTTGAATGCACCTTTCGATGCACCAATCTACGCACCCTTGGATGTAACCTTCGATGCACCCTTGGATGTACACTTCGATGCACCCTTGGATGCAATCGTTCGATGCACCCTGTGATGCACCCTTTGATGCACCTATCAATTCACCCTTCAATGCACCCTTCGATGCACCCATCGATGCAACCTTCGATGTACCCTTTGATTCAACCTTGGATGCACACTTTGATGCAACCTTCGTTGCACCCTACGATGCAATCTTGGATGTACCCTTGGATGCACACTTGGATGCAACATTCAATATATCCTTGGATGCACCCTTGGATGCACTCTTTGATGCACCATTCTATGCACCCATGATGTATCTCTAGAGTAAATCTAGGGTGCATCAAGGTTTCATCTAGGGTGCGTCTGGGGTCCATCTAGGGTGCATCTAGGGTGCATCAAGAGTGTATCAAGCGGGCATCAAGGGGCATCTAGTGTGCATCTAGGGTGAATCAAGGGTGAAACAAGGTGACAAAGTTGCATTTAGGGTGCATTTAGGGTGCATAGAATGGTGCATCAAAGAGTGCATTCAATGGTGGATTGAAGATACATTGAAGGTTGCATACAAGGGTGCATCCAAGGGTGCATACAAGGTTGCATCCAAGTGTGCATCGAAGATTGCATCTTAGTGTGCATCGGATGTTTCATTAAGGGTGTAATTAATGGTGCATTCATAGGGTGATCGAAGGATACATGAAGGGTGCATCGAAGAGTGCATCCAAGGGTGTATTGAAGGGTGCATCCCAGGGTGCATCGAAATGTGTATCCAAGGCTGTATCGAAGGGTACATCGGATGGTGCATCAGAGGGTTCATCGAAGGTTGCATTAAAGGTTGAATCGAAGGGTGCATCGATGTGTGCGATAAGGGTGCATCGTGTATGCATCCAAGGGTGCAACTAAGGGTGCATCGTAGGTTGCATCGAAGGGTGCATTGAAGGGTGAATCAATGGTGCATTCAAGGGTACATCGAAGGTGTATCAAAGGGTGCATCGAAGGTGTATCATAGGGCACATCGAAGGTGCATTCAAGGGTGCATCGTAGGTGTATCATAGGGTGCATCGAAGATGCTTCGAAGGATCCATCAAAGGTACATCTAATAATGTATAGAAGGGTACATCCAAGGGTGCATCTAGGCTGCATCTAAGGTGTATTCTGGGTGAATCAAGTGTGAATCAAAGTTGCATCAAGGGTGCATCTAAGTGTGCATCGAGATGTGTGTATCGGAGGGTGAATCCAACGGTGCATCGGAGGGTTTATCTGATGTTTCATCGAAGGTTGCATCAAAGAGTGAATTGAAAGTTGCATCAAAGGGTGAATCTAATAGTGCATAGAACGGTGCATGAAGGGTGAATCCAAGGGTGCATCCAAGGGAGCATTGAAAGGTGCATCGGAGGCTGCATCGGAGGGTACATGAAGGGTGGATCCAAGGGTGCTTCGAAGGGAGGATACAAGGGTCCATCGAAGGGTGCATCCATCGATGCATCGAAGGGTTTATCCAAGGTTTATCTAAGAATGAATCAAGGATGAATCAATGGTGAATCACTGGTGAATCAATGGTGAATCAAGGTTGAATCAAGGGTGCATTACGGGGGAATCAAGGTGGATTAACGTTGCTTTAAAGGTGCATCAAGGGTACATCCAAGTGTGCATCCAAGGGTGCTACGAAGGGTGCTACGAAGGGCGCATCGAAGAGTGCATCAAAAGTCCATTATAGGGGGCATCGAAGGTCCATCAAAGGATCCATCGAAAGGTGCATTTAAGGGTGCATCGAATAATGTCTAGAAGATCACATCCAATGGTGAATCAAGGCTGTATCTAAGGTGCATCCTGGGTGCATCTAGGGTGAATCAAGGTTGAATCAAGTTTGCATCAACGGTGCATCCAAGTGTACATCGAAGGGTGCTACAAAGAGTGCAATGAAGGTTACATCCAAGGATGCTACCAAGGGTGCATCCAAGTGTGCATCGAAGTGTTTATCGGCGGTTGCATCCAACGGTGCATCGGAGGGTGCATGAAGGGTGTATTGAATGGTGCATCAGAGGGTGCATCTGAGAGCTCATCTAAGGGTGCATCGAAGGTTGCATCGAGGGGTTCATCGAAGGATGCATCCAAGGTTGCATCGTAGGGTGCAACGAAGGGTGCATGCAAGGGTGCATCAAAGGGTGCATTGAAGGGTGCATCAAATAGTGCATTCAACGTTGCATCCAAGTTTGCATCGAAGGGTGCATTGAAGAGTGCAGCCAAGGGTACATCCTAAGGTGCATCTAAGGGTGCATCAAATGGCGCATCGAAGGGTGCATCGAAGGGTACATCAAGGGGCCATCAACGGTCCATCCCGGGGTGATTCAAAGGGTGCATCCAAGAGTGCATCATAGCTTGCATCCAAGAGTGCATCAAGGGTTCATCGAAGGGTGCATCCGAGGCTGAATCGAGGGGTGCATCGAAAGTTGAAAGAAGGGTGTTTCGAAGGGTGGATCCAAGGGTAAATCAAGAATGAATCAAGGGTGCATCAAGTGTTTTATCAAGGGTCAATTGAAGGGTGCATCAAAGGTTGCAACGAAGGGTGCATTGAAAGGTTCATTGGAGGATGCATTGGAAGATGAATGAAGGGTTCATTGGAGGGTGCGTCGGAAGATTTATGAAGGGTGCATCGAAGGGTGCATCCAAGGGTAAATCAAGAATGAATCAAGGGTGCATCAAGTGTTTTATCAAGGGTCAATCGAAGGGTGCATCAAAGGTTGCAACGAAGGGTGCTTCGAAGGGTTGATCCACGGGTCCATCGAACGGTGCATCCAAGGATGCAATGAAGAGTTTATCCAAGGGTGAATTAAGAATGAATCTAGGGTGAATCAATGGTGAATCATGGGTGAATCAAGGGGAATCAAGGTTGAATCAGGGTGCATCAAGTGTGAATCAAGGGTGAATCAAGGTGAATCAAGGGTGCATCAAGGGTGTATTAAGGGTGCATCAAGGGTGCATTAAGGGTTTATCAAGGGTGCATCCAAGGGTACATCTAAGGGTGCATCGTAGGGTGTATTGAAGGGTTCATTGGAGGGAGCATTGGAAGATGCATGAAGTGTTCATTGGAGTGTGCATCGGAAGATTTATGAAGGGTTCATCAATAGTGCATTAAAGGGTGCATCCAAGAGTGCATCGAAGTATGCATCTAAGGGTGCATCCAAGGGTCTATCAAAGGGTACAACGGAGGGTGAATCAGAGGGTTCATTGAAGGGTGCATCGAAGGTTGAACCGAATGTGCATCGAATTGTGCATCGAAGGGTGCATGAAGGGTACAAAAAGGATGCATCGGATTGTGCATCGTGGGGTGCATCAAGGGTGCATCGAATGTTCATCAAGGGTGCATCAAGTGGCTTCACGAAGGATTCGAGAATTTTTTAAATAGGATTCTAAAAGAGTTTGAGATGGGTGCAATTGTGCTTGAAGGGTGCATCAAGGGTGGATCAAGGGTTTATAAAGGGTGCATAAAGGGTGCATAAAGGGTGCATCAAAGGAGCATCAAGGGTGGATTAAGGGTGCATTATGGTTGCATAAAGAGTGCATGAAGGGGTTTACGAAGGATTCGAGAATGTATTTAGTAGGATCCTAAAAGGTTTTGAGATGGGTGCAATTGTACGAGTTCAATACTCTCCTTTGGCTAAGCAAATATTTCCTTTTTATTGATTTGTTAAGTGCATGTCTGAAGGGTGAAAATGTAAAGGTGAGCAAGTGTGGAATTATGCGAGTGTCTAAGTGACCTTGTTTGCAATTGTAAAAGAGTACATGTAGTCAAGTGACCAAGCATCCAAGTGAGTAAGTGCGCAAGTGTCCAAGTGTGCAATTGTCCATGTGTAAAAGTGTAAAAGTATGAATGTGTCCAACTGCCCAAGTGTCAAAGTGCACAAATGTCTCAGTGCCTATATGATTAACTGTGCAAGAAAAAATTAAGGGTGTATTAAAAGTGCATTAAAGGAGCATTAAGGATGCATTAAGAGATAATGAAGGGCAAATAAATGGTGCATATAGAGAGCATCAACGGTGGATTAAGAGTGCATCAAGAGTTAATCAAGGGTGTATCAAGAGTGTATCAAGGGGGCTTCTAGTGTGCAACTAGTGTGCATCTAGAGTGCATCAACGGTAGATCAATGGTGAATCAAGGTTTCATCTATGGTACATCAGGGTGATCTAGGGCGCATCAAGGGTGCATTTAGAGTGCATCTAGGGTGCGTGAAGGGATCATGAGTGGTGGTTCAAGGGTTCACGGGGGTACATCAAGGGTGTATCAAGGGTGAATTAAGGGTGCATGAATGGTGCATCAAGGGTGTATCAATGGCGCATCAACGTGCCTGAATGGTGCATGAATGTTTCATCAAGGGTGCATCAAGGTGCATCAAGGCTGCATCAAGTGATCATCAAGGTTGGATCCAAAGTGCATCTATGGTGCATCAAGGTTGCATGAAGGGTGCATTAAGGGCTTATAAATGGTGGATCAAAGGTGTATCAAAGTTGCATCTAGGGAGCATCAGGTTTCATTAAGGGTGCATCTAGGTTGATTCAAGGGTGAATCAATGGTGTATCATGGGTGCTTCGAGGATTCATGAAGGGTTCATGAAGGGTGCATCAAGGGTAAATCAAGATTGAATCTAGGATGCATCAAGTGTGAATCCAGGATGCATTAAGGGTTTATCTATAATGCATCACTGGTGCATCTAGGATGCATCAAGGGTGCATCTAGGTTGCATCAAGGGTGCATCTAGGTTGCATCAATGGTGCATCCAGAGTACATCTAGAGTGCATATAGGGTGCATCAAGGGTGCATCTAGAGTGCATCAAGGGTGCATCAATGTTGCATCTAGGTTGCGTCTGGGGGCCCATCTAGGGTGCATCTAGGTTGCATCAAGGGGTATCAAGGGGAAATCTAGTGTGCATCTAGGGTGCATCAAGGGTGAAACAAGGTTGCATCTAGGGTGAATCTAGGGTGCATTTAGGGTACATCATAGAGTGCATCCAAGGGTGCATCCAAGGGTGCATCCGAGGGTGCATCCAAGGTTGCATCGAAGGGTGCATCCAAGGGTTATCGAAGGTTGCATCCAAGAGTACATCGAAGGGTTCATCGAAGAGAGCAAGGAAGGGTGCTTCAACTGTTTTCACGAAGGATACGAGAAATTTTTAATTGGATTTTTAAAGTGTTTGAGATGGGTGCAAATGTGCATGAAGGGTTCATGAAGGGTTGTTAAAGGGTGCGATAAGGGTGCATGAAGGGATTAAAGGGTGCATGAAGGGTGGTTAAGGGTGCATAAAGGGTAAATTAAGGGTGCATAAAGGGGGTTCACGCAGGATGCGAGAAAGTTTTTGGTAGATTCTAAAAGGATTTGAGATGGTTGCAATTGTACGAGTTCAATACTCTCCTTTAGCTAAGCAAATATTTCCTTTTTATTGATTTGTTAAGTGCAAGTGTGAAGGGTGACAATGTGAAGGTGAGCAATTGTGGAATTATGCAAGTGTCTAAGTGTATAATAAACCAAGTGTGCAATTGTAAAAGAGTACATGTAGTCAAGTGACCAAGCATCCAAGTTAGTTAGTGCGCAAGTGTCCAAGTGTACAATTGTTTATGTGTAAAAGTGGAAATATGTCCAACTGCCCAATTGTCAAAGTGCACAAATTTCTAAGTGCCCAAATGGTTAACTGTGCAAGTATGAATTAAGGGTATAAATAAAGTGCATTGAGGGAGCATTAAGGATGCATTAAGAGATAATGAAGGGTGAATAAATGGTGCATTAAGAGAGCATCAAGAGTGGATTAAGAGTGCATTGATGGGTGCATTAAGAGTACTTGAAAAGTGAATTAATAGTGCATGAAGGGTGCGTTAAGAGTGCATGAAGGTTGCATTAAGAGTGAGAGAAGGGTGCATTTAGAGTGCATGAAAGGGTGCATTAAGAGTACATGAAGGGTGCATTTAGAGTGCATGAAGGGTGCATTTAGAGTGCATGAAGGGTGCATGAAGAGATCATGAGAGGTGCTTTAAGGGTTCATGAAGGGTGAATAAAGGGTGTTTCAAGGGTTAATTAAGGGTGCATGAATGTTGAATCAAGGGTTGCAACAAGGGTGAATGAAGGGTGCCTGAATAGTGCATGAATGATTCATCAAGTGTGCATTAAAGTGCATCAAGGGTGCATCAAGTGATCATCAAGGGTGGATCAAGGGATCATCAAGGGTGGATCAAAAGTGCACATATGGTGCATCAAGTTTGCATCAAAGGGTGTATCAAGGGTTTATCAAGGCTGCATTAAAGGTGTATCAAAGGTACATCTTGGGAGCATCTAGGTTGCATTAAGGGTGCATCTAGGGTGATTCAATGGTGAATCAAGGTTTTATCATGGTAGCTTCAAGGATTAATAAAGGGTTCATGAAGGGTGCATCAAGGGTGTATCAGGGGTTAATGAAGGGTGCATGAGGGGTGCATCACGGGTGCATCAAGGGTGCATCAAAGGTAAATCAAGTTTGCATCTAGGATGCATCAAGTGTGAATCCAGGATGCATCACGGGTACATCTAGTATACATCAAGGTTTCTTCTAGGTTGCATCAATGGTGCATTTAGGATGCATTTACGATACATCAAGGGTGCATCTAGAGTGCTTCTAGGGTGCATCAAGAGTGTATCAAGACTGTATCAAGGTGCATCAAGGGTGCATCAAGGGTGCTATCTAGGGTGTATCAAGGGTGCATCTAGGGTGCATTAAGGGTGCATCAAAGAGTGCATGCAAGGGTGCATCCAAGGATACATTGAAAGCTGAATCCAAGGGTGCATCTATGGGTGCATCAAAGGGTGCAACGAAGGTTGCATCCAAGGACGCAACGAAGGTTGCATGCAAGTGTGCCTCGAAGGATGAATCCAAGGTTGCATTGAAGGGTGCATTGAAGGGTACATCCAAGGGTGGTTCGAAGTTTGCATACAAGGGTGCATCAAAGGTTGCACCTAAGTTTGCATCCAAGGGTGCATCGAAGGGTGCATTGAATGTTACCTCCAAGGGTGCTCCGAAGGGTGAATCAAAGGATGTATCCAAGGGTGCATCGAAGGGTGCATCCAAGGGTGCATCGAAGGTTGCATCGAAGGGTGCATCGAAGGATGTATCGAAGGGTGCATCCAAGGGTGCATCGAAGGGTGCATCAAGGGTGCATCGAAGGGGCATCATAAGGGCATCGAAGTGTGCAACTAAGGGTGCATCAAGGGCTGCATCAAAGGGTGCATCAAAGGTTTCATTGAAGGGTGCGTCCAAATGTGCATTGAAGGGTGCATCGAGGAGTGCATCCAAAGTTGCATCCAAGGGTACATCGAAAGGTGCATCCAAAGGTGCATCGAAGGGTGCATCCAAGGGTTTATCGAATTGTTCATCGAAGGGTGCAAAGAAGGGTGCATCAAGTTGTTTCACGAAGGATGCGAGAAATTTTTTATTAGGATTTTAAAAGGGTTTGATTTGGGTGCAAGTGTGCATGAAGGGTGCATTAAGGGTTGTCAAGGGTGCATAAAGGGTGCATTAAGGGTGAACGAAGGGGGTTCACGAAGGATGCGAGAAAGATTTTAGTATATTCTAAAAGGGTTTGAAATGGGTGCAATTGTACGAGTTCAATACTCTCCTTTAGCTTAGCAAATATTTACTTTTTATTGATTTGTTAAGTGCATGAGTGAAATGTGAAAATGTGAAGGTTAGCAAGTGTGGAATTATGCAATTGTCTAAGTGTATAATAAACCAATTGTGCAATTTTTCATGTGTAAAAGTGGGAATGTGTCCAACTTCCCAATTGTCAAAGTGCACAAATGTCTAAGTGCCCAAATGGTTAACTGTGCAAGTAAAAATTAAGGGTGTAATTAAAGTGCATTGAGGGAGCATTAAGGATGGATTAAGAGATAATGAAGGGCGAATAAATGGTGCATTAAGAGAGCATCAAGGGTTGATAAAGAGTGCAGGATGTGTGCATTAAGAGTACATGAAAGGTGCATTAATAGTGCATGACGGGTACGTTAAGAGTGCATGAAGGGTGCATTTAAGTGCATGAAGGGTGCATTTAAGTGCATGAAGGGTGCATTTAAGTGCATGAAGGGTGCATTAAGAGTGCATGAAGGGTGCATTTAGAGTACATGAAGGGTGCATTTAGAGTTAATGAAGGGTGCATTTAGAGTGCATGAAGGTTGCATGAAGGGACCATGAGGGGTGCTTCAAGAAATTAATGAAGGGTGCATCAAGGGTGTATCAAGGGTGAATTTTGGTGCATGAATGGTGGATCGAGGGTGCATAAAGGGTTCAAGAAAGGTGCCTGAATGGTGCATGAAGGGTGCATCAAGGGTGCATCAAGGTGCATCAAGGGTGTATCATGGGTTCATCAAGGGTGGATCTAAAGTGCATCTAGGATGCATCAATATAGCATCTAGAGTGCATCTAGGGTGCATCAAGAGTGCATCAAGTTGGCTTCAAGGGTGTATCAAGGGCGTATCAAGGGGACTTCTAGTGTGCATCTAGTGTGCATCTAAGGTGCATCAAGTTTGCATCAATGGTGAATCAAGTTTGCATCTAGGGTATATCAAGGGTGCATCTAAGGTGCATCTAGGGTGCATCAAGGGTATATCTAGAGTGCATCTAGTGTGCGTGAAGGGATCATGAGTGGTGGTTCAAGGGTTCATGAAGGGTGCAACAAAGGTGTATCAAGGGTGAATTAAGGGTGCATGAATGGTGCATCAAGGGTGCATCAAGGGTGCTTGAATGGTGCATGAATGATTCGCAAGGGTGCATCAAGGTGCATCAAGGGTGCATCAAGTTATCATCTAGGTTGGATCCAAAGTGCATCTCTGGTGCATCAAGCGTTTATTAATGGTGAATCGTATGTGTATCAAAGTTTCATCTAGGGAGCATCAGATTTAATTAAGGGTGCATCTAGGTTGAATCAAGGGTGAATCAATGGTGTATCATGGGTGCTTCAAGGATTCATGAAGGGTTCATGAAGGGTGCATCAAGGGTAATCAAGTTTTCATCTAGGATGCATCAAGTGTGAATCCAGGATGCATTAAGGGTTTATCTAGAATGCATCACGGGTGCATCTAGGAAGCATCAAGAGTGCATCTAGGTTGCATCAATGTTGCATCCAGAGTACATCTAGAGTGCATCTAGGGTGCATCTAGATTGCATCTAGGGTGCATCAATGGTGAATCAAGGGTGAATCAATGTTACATATATGGTGCATCTAGAGTGCATCTAGAGTGCATTTAGGGTGCATCAAAGTTTGCATCAAAGAATGCATCAAAGGGTGAATCCTAGGATACATTGAAGGGAGCATCCAAGGGTGCATCGAAGGGTGCAACGAAGGTTGCATCCAAGGACGCAACGAAGGTTGCATGCAAGTGTGCCTCGAAGGGTGCATCCAAGGTTGCATCGAAGGGTAAATCCAAGTGTGGTTCGAAGTTTGCATCGAAGTGTGCATCGAAGTGTGCACCCAAAGGTGCATCCAAGGGTGCATCCAAGGTTGCATCCAAAGGTGCATCCAAGGGTGCATCGAAGGGTGCATCGATGGGTGCATCGATAGGTGCATCCAATGGTGAATCGAAAGGTGCTCCGAAGGTTTCATCCAAGATTGCATTGAAGGGTGCATCGAAGGTTGCATCCAAGGGTGGATCCAAGGGTCCATCGAAGGGTGCATCCAAGGATTTAACGAAGGGTTTAGCCAAGGGTGAATTAAGAATGAATCAAGGTTGAATCAATGGTGAATCATTAGTGAATCAAAGTTGAATCAAGGGTGAATCAATTTTGAATGAAGGGTGCATCAAGGGTGAATCAAGGGTGCAATAAGGGTGCATCTAAGGTGAATCTAGGTTGCATCTATGTTGAATCAGGGTGCATCAAGGGTTTATCAAGGGTGCGTCTAGAGACCATCCAAGGGTGCATACAAGGGTGTATCGAAGGGTGCATCCAACGGTGCATCAAAGATCGCATCGAAGCATGCCTCCGAGAGTGCATCGAAGGGTGCATCGAAGGGTGCTTCCAAGGGTGCATCCAAGGATAAATCAAGAATGAATCAATGGTGCATCAAGTTTTTATCCAAGGGTCAATCGAGGCGTGCATCGAAGGGTGCTTCGAAAGGTGGATCCAATGGTCCATCGAAGGGTGCATCTAAGAATGCATCGAAGGGTTAATCGAAGGGTGAATTAATAATGAATCAAGGGTGAATCAATGGTGAATCACGGATGAATCAAGGGTGAATCAAGGTTGAATCAAGGGTGCATCAAGCGTGAATCAAGGGTGAATAGAGGAAACTTCAAGGTTGCATCCAACGGTGCATCAAGGTTACATTGAAGGGTGCATCGAAGGTTGCATCGAAGGGTGCATCGTAGGGTACATCGAAGGTTTCATATAAAGGTGCATCGGAGGGTGCATGACGGGTGTATTGAAGGGTGCATCGAAGGGACCATGAAGGGTGCATCGAAGGGTGCATCGAAGAGTGCATCCAAATGTGTATTGAAGGGTGCATCCCAGGGAGCATCCAAGGATGCATAAAAGGGTGTATAGACGGGTTTATCTGAGGTTTTATCGGAGGGTTTATCTGAGGTTTCATCGAAGGTTGCATCAAAGGGTGAATTGAAAGTTGCATCGAAGGGTGAATCGAATAGTTCATAGAACGGTGCATGAAGGTTGCATCAATAGTGCATCAAGGGTACATCCAAGGGTGCTACGAAGGGTGCATCAAAAGTCAATTATAGGGGCATCGAAGGTCCATCCAAGTATCCATCGAAGGGTGCATTGAAGGGTGCATCGAATAATGTATAGAAGATCACATCCAATGGTGAATCAAGGCTGTATCTAAGGTGAATCCTGGGTGCATCTTGGGTGAATCAAGGTTGAATCAAGTTTGCATCCAGGGTGCATCTAAGGGTGCATCCAAGTGTACATCGAAGGGTGCTACGAAGGGTGCAATGAATGTTACATCCAAGGATGCTACCAAGAGTTCATCCAAGTGTGCATCGAAGTGTGTATCGGCGGTTGCATCCAACGGTGCATCGGAGGGTGCATGAAGGGTGTATTGAATGGTGCATCAGAGGGTGCATCTGAGGGCTCATCTAAGGGTGCATCGAAGGGTGCATAGAAGGGTTCATCGAAGGTTGCATCCAAGGGTACATCCAAGGTTGCATCGTAGGGTGCATCGAGGGGTGTATTCAAGGTTGCATCGTCAGGTACATTGAATGGTGCATCGAAGGGTGCATCAAGTGTGCATCAAATATTGAATTCAAGGTTGCATCCAAGTTTGCATCGAAGGGTGCATCGAATGGTACATTAAGGGGCCATCAACGGTCCATCCCGGGGGGATTCAAAGGTTGCATCCAAGAGTGCATCATAGCTTGCATCCAAGAGTAATTTGAAGGGTGCATCAAAGGGTGCATCCAAGGGTGAATCGAAGGGTGCATCGAAAGTTGAATAGAAGGGTGCTTCGAAGGGTGAACCCAAGGGTCCATCGAAGGGTTTATCCAAGGGTGAGTTAAGAATGAATCAAGGGGTAATCAATGGTGAATCATGGGTGAATCAATTGTGAATCAAGGGTGAATCAGGGAGAATCAAGGTTGAATCAAGGGTGCATCAAGAGTGAATCAAGGGTGAATCAAGGGAACATCAAGCGTGCATCAAGGTTACATAAAGGGTACATCGAAGGATACATCAAAGGTTGCATCGAAGGGTGCATTGAAGGGTTCATTGAAGGGTGCATTGGAAGATCAATGAAGGGTTCATTGGAGGGTGCATTTGAAGATTTATGAAGGGTGCATCGAAGGGTGCATCCAAGGGTAAATCAAGAATGAATCAAGGGTGCATCAAGTGTTTTATCAAGGGTCAATCGAAGGGTGCATCAAAGGTTTCAACGAAGGGTGCTTCGAAGGGTTGATCCATGGATCCATCGAATGGTGCATCCAAGGATGCAACAAAGGGTTTATCCAAGGGTGATTTAAGAATGAATCAATGGTGAATCAATGGTGAATCACGGGTGAATCAAGGTGAATCAAGGTTGAATCAGGGTGCATCAAGTGTGAATCAAGGGTGAATCAAGGGTGAATCAAGGGTGCATCAAGGGTGTATTAAGGGTGCATCAAGGGTACATAAAGGGTTTATCAAGGGTGCATCCAAGGGTACATCTAAGGGTGCATCAATGGTTGCATCGAAGGGTGCATTGAAGGGTACATTGGAGGGTGCATCGGAAGATTTATGAAGGTTGCATCAATTAGTGCATTGAAGGGTGCATCCAAGAGTACATCGAAGTGTACATCCAAGGGTGCATCAAAGGGTCTATCAAATGGTACAACGGAGGGGGCATCAGTGGGTTCATCGAAGGCTGCATCAAAGGTTGAACCGAAGGGTGCATCGAAGTGTGCACGGAGGGTGCATGAAGGGTACAACTGAGGATGCATCGGAGTGTGCATCGTAAGGTGCATCAAGGGTGCATCGAATGTTTATCAATGGTGCATCGAATGTTCATCAAGGGTGCATATAATGTTCATCAAGGGTGCATCAAGTGGGTTCACTAAGGATTCGAGAATTTTTTTAATAGGATTCTAAAAGTGTTTGAGATGGTTGCAATTGTGCTTGAAGGGTGCTCCAAGGGTGGATCAAGGGTTTATAAAGGGTGCATAAAGGGTGCATAAAGGGTGCATTAAGGGTGCATAAAGGGTGCATAAAGGGTGCATTAAGGGAGCATCAAAGGTGGATTAAGGGTGCATTAAGGTTGAATAAATGGTGCATGAAGGGGTTAACTAAGGATGCGAGAATGTATTTAGTAGGATCCTAAAAGGTTTTGAGATGGGTGAAATTGTACGAGTTCAATACTCTCCTTTGGCTAAGCAAATATTTCCCTTTTATTGATTTGTTAATTGCATGTTTGAAGGGTGAAAATGTAAAGATGAGCAAGTGTGGAATTATGCGAGTGTCTAAGTGACCTTGTGTGCAATTGTAAAAGAGTACATGTAGTCAAGTGACCAAGCATCCAAGTGAGTAAGTGCACAAGTGTCCAAGTGTGCAATTGTTCATGTGTAAAAGTGTGAATGTGTCCAACTGACCAAGTGTCAAAGTGCACAATAGTCTCAGTGCCTATATGATTAACTGTGCAAGAAAAAAATTAAGGGTGTATTAAAAGTGCATTAAAGGACCATTAAGGATGAATTAAGAGATAATGAATGGCGAATAAATGGTGCATATAGAGAGTATCAAGGGTGCATTAAGTGTGAATGAAGGATGCATTAAGAGTGCATGAAAGGTGCATTAAGAGAGCATGAAGAGTGCGGTAAGAGTGCATGAAGGGTGCACTAAGATTGAATGAAGGGTGCATTAAGAGTGCATGAAGAGTGCATTAAGAGTGCATTAAGGGAGTGTTAATAGTCCATGAAGGGTGCATTAAGAGTGCATGAATGTGCATCGAATCGTTCATCCAAAGATGAATCAAGAATGAATCAATGGTGTATAAAGGGTGAAACAAGGGTGAATCAAGGGTGAATAAAGGTTGATCAAGGATGAATCAAGAATGTATCAAGGGTGAATCAATGAGGAATCAACTGTGAATCAAGGGTGCATCAAGGGTGCATCGAAGTTTGAATCGAAGGCTGCATCGAAGGTGCATCCAAGGGTGCATCCAAGGGTGCATCCAAGGTTGCAAAGTAGGGTGCATCCAAGTTTGCATCGTAGGCTGCATCAAAGGATGCTTGAAGGGTGGATCGAAGGTTGCATTGAAGGGTGCATTCAAAGGTGCATCCAAGAGTGCATCGAAGGGTGCATCGAAAGTTTCATTGAAGAATGCATTAAATAGTACATCGAAGGGTGCATCCAAGGTTGCATCGAAGGGTGCATGAAGGTTGCATCGAAGGTTGCATCCAAGGTTCATCCAAAGTTGCATCCAAGGGTGCATTGAAGAATGCATCGAAGGGTGCATTGAAGGGTGCATCGAAGAGTGCATCGAAGGGTGCATTCAAGGGTGCATCGAAGAGTACATCAAGGGGCCATCAAGGGTCCATCCTGGGGTGATTCAAAGGGTGTATC
Source organism: Timema podura (assembly GCA_033556935.1). Classification (NCBI taxonomy): domain Eukaryota; kingdom Metazoa; phylum Arthropoda; class Insecta; order Phasmatodea; family Timematidae; genus Timema; species Timema podura. The sequence goes on along the minus strand of JAVRXN010000009.1, from coordinate 82,695,894 downwards.
CAAGAGTACATCATAGCTTTTATCCAAGATTACATCGAAGGGTACATTGAAGGTTGCATCCAAGGGTGAATCAAGGAGTGCGTCGAAAGTTGAATAAAGGGTGCTTTGAAGGGTGGATCCAAGGGTACATCGAAGGGTTTATCCAAGGGTGAATTAAAAATGAATCAAGGCTGAATCAATGGTGAATCATGGGTGAATCAAGGGGAATCAATGTTGAATCAAGGGTGCATCAAGTGTGAATCAAGGTAGCATCAAGCGTGAATCAAGGTTATATAAAGGGTACATTGAATTGTGCATCAAATTTGCATCGAAGGGTGTATCATAGGGTGCATGAGGGGTGCATCGAAGGTTGCATCCAACAGTGAATTGGAGGGTGCATTATAGGGTGCATTGAAGGGTGCCTAGGAGTGTGCATGCTAGGGTGCATTGGAGGGTGCATCTAAGGGTGCATGAGGTGTGCAATGAACGACGCATCCAAAGGTGCATCGGAGGGTGCATTGAAGGGTTCATTGGAGGGTGCATCGAGGGGAGCATTCATTTGTGCATCCAGGGGTGAATCAAGGGTGAATCTATGGTGAAATAAGGGTGCATCTAAGGTGAATATAGGGTGAATCTAGGTTAAATCAGGGTGCATCAATGGTTCATCAAGGGTGTACTTGATTGAATCCAAGAATGCATACAAGGGTGTATCGAAGGGTGCATCCAAGGGTGCTTCCAAGGGTGCATCATAGGGTGTATCGAAGGGTGTATCGTAGGGTTCATCGAAGGGTGCATTGGAGGGTATATCGGATGATTAATGAGGGGTGCATCTAATAGTGCATTGAAGGGTGCATCCAAAGGTGCATCGAAGGGTGTATTAACGGTGCATCTTAAAGTGTATCTGAGGGTGCATCGAAGGGTGCATTAAGGGTCCATCGACGGGTGCATCTAAGGGTGCATTAAGGGTCCATCCAAGAGTGCATCGAAGGGTGCATTAAGGGTCCATCAAAGGGTGCATCGAAGCGTGCATCCAAGAGTGCTTCGAAGGGTGCATCCAAGTGTGAATGAAGAATGAATCAAGGATGCATCAAGTGTGCATCCAAGGTTCAATCGAGGGGTGCATCGAAGGTTGCATTGAAGGGTGCTTCGAAAGGTGGATACAAGGGTCCATCGAAGGGTGAATCTAAGGATGCATCGAAAAGTTAATCGAAGGGTGAACTAAGAATGAATCAAGGGTGAATCAATGGAGAAGTAAGGGTGAATCAATGGTTAATCACGGTGAATCAAGGGAGAATCAAGGATGAATCTAGGTTGAATCAAGGGTGCATCAAGGGTGAATCAAGGGATCATCGAGGTTGCATCTAAAGGTGCCTCAAGGGTACTTCAAAGGGTGCATCGAAGGTTGCATAGAAGGGTGATTCGGAGGGTGCATTAAGGGTCTAATGAAGGGTGCAGTCAAAGGATCATCAAAGGATGCATGAAGGGTGCATCGAAGAGTGCATCCAAGGGTGTATTGAAGGGTGCATCCCAGGGTGCATCGAAGTGTGTATCCAAAGATGTATCGAAGGGTACATCGGATGGTACATCAGATGGTTCATCGAGGGGTGCATTAAAGATTGAATCGAAGGGTGCATCGAAGTGTGCATTAAAGGTGGATCACATATCCATCCAAGGGTGCATACAAGTTTGCATCTAAGGGTGCATCAAAGGGTACATCGAAGGGTGCATAGAAGGGTGCATCGAAGGTTGCATTGAAGGGTGGATCCAAGGGTCTATCGAAGGGTGCATCCAAAGATGCAACGAAGGGTTTATCCAAGGGTGAATTAAGAATTAATAAAGGGTGAATCAAGGTTGAATCAAGGGTGTATCAAGGATGAATCAAGGGTGCATCAAGGGTGAATCAAGGGTGCATCAAGAGGGAATAAGGGATCATCAAGAGATTATCAAGGTGCATCAAGGGTACATTAAGGTGCATCAAGATTGCATCCAAAGGTTGCATCAAAGGTTGCATCGACTGGTGCATCGATGGGTGAATCGATGTTGCATTCAAGGGTGCATCGAAAGTGTATCATAGGGTACATTGAAGGTGCATCCAAGGATCCATCGAAGGGTGCATTGAAGGGTGCATCAAATAATTTATAGAAGAGTACATCTAAGGGTACATCTAGGCTATCTAAGGTGCATCCAGGGTGCATTTAGGGTTAATCAAGGGTCCATAAAGATATTATCAAGGGTGTATCGAAAGTTACATACTAGGATGCATCCAAGGGTGCATCGAAGTGTTAATCGAAGGGTGTATCAAGGGATTCATACAACGGTGCATCGGAGGGTGCATGAAGGGTCTATAAAAATGTGAAACAGAGGGTGGATCTTAGGGTTTATCTAAGGTTGCATCGAAGGGGGAATCGAAGATTTCATCGAAGGGTGCATTAAAGTTACATCGAAGGGTGCATCGAAAGGTGCATATAAAGTTGCATTCAAGGTTGAACTCAAGGGTGCATTCAAGGGTGCATTGAAGGGTGCATCGAAGGGTGCATTGAAAGGTACATTAAAGGGTGCATTGAAGGTTGCATCGAAAGTTGCATTGAAGAGTGCATAAAATATTGCATCGAAGGGTGCATCCAAGTTTTCATCGAAGGCTGCATCGAAGGGTGCATGAAGGCTTCATCGAAGGTTGCATACAAGGGTTCATCCAAAGGTTCATCTAAGGGTGCATCGAAGGTCATCCAAGGATCCATCGAAAGGTGCATTGAAGGGTCCATCAAATAATGTATAAAAGAGTACATCCAAGGGTTCATCTAGGCTATCTAAGGTGCATCCAGGGTGCATCTAGGGTGAATCAAGGGTGCATCCAAGGGTGCATAGAAGGGTGCTACGAAGGGTGCATCGAAGTTTACATCCAAGGGTGCATCCAAGGGATCATCGAAGTGTTCATCGAAGTGTTAATCGAAGGGTGTATCGAGGGGTTCATGAATCGGATGATGCATGAAGGGTGTATCGAATGGTGCATCATTGGGTGCATCTGAGGGTTCATCTAAGGGTGCATCAAAGGGTGTATCGAAGGGTGCTTCAAAAGTTGCATCGAATGGTGCATCGAAAGTTGCATCGAAGGATGCATCGAAGGGTGCGTCCAAGGGTGTATCTAAGGTTGCATCGTAGGGTGCATCGAAGCGAGCATTGATAGGTGCATCGAAGGTTGCCTCAAAGGGTGCATTGAAGGGTGCATAAAGGGTGAATTGAAGGGTGCATTCAAGGGTGTATCCAAGAGTGCTTCGAAAGGTGCATTGAAGGGTGCATCGAAAGTTGCATTGAAGATTTCATCAAATAGTGCATTGAAGGGTGCATCCAAGTGTGTATTGAAGGGGTATCCCAGGGTCTATCGAAGTGAGAATCCAAGGGTGCATCAAAGGGTGTATTGATGGGTACATCGGAGGGTGCATCAGAAGGTTTATCGAATGGTGCATCTAAGGTTGAATCGAAGGGTGCATCGAAGGGTGCATCTAAGGGTAAATCAATGGTGAATCAAGGGTGCAATAAGGGTGCATCTAAGGTGAATCTAGGGTTCATCTAGGTTGAATCAGGGTACGTCAAGTGTTCATCAAGGGTGCATCTAGAGTGCATCCAAGGGTGCATACAAGGGTGTATCGAAGGGTGCATCCAACGGTGCATCGAGGATAGTGCATCGAAGCGTGCATCCAAGAGTGCATCGAAGGGTGCATCGAAGGGTGCATCCAATGGTAAATCAAGAATGAATCAAGGGTGCATCAAGTGTTTATCCATGGGTCAATCGAGGGGTGCATTGAAGGTTGCATCGAAGGGTGCTTCGAAAGGTGGATCCAAGGTCTATCGAAGGGTGCATCTAAGGATGCATCGAAGGGTTAATCGATGGGTGAATTAAGAATGAATCAAGGGTGAATCAATGGTGAATCACGGGTGAATCAATGGTGAATCACGGGTGAATCAAGGGTGAATCAAGGTTGAATCAAGGGTGCATCATGGGTGAATCAAGGGTGCATCAAGGGTGAATCAAGGGTGCATCAAGGGTGCATTAAGGGTGCATCAAGAATGCATTTAAGGGTACAATGAAGGGTGAATCAAAGGTTTTCAACGAAGGGTGCTTCGAAGGGTGGGTCCAAGGGTCCATCGAAGGGTGCATCCAAGGATGCAATGAAGGGTTTATCCAAGGGTGAATTAAGAATGAATCAAGGGTTAATCAATGGTAAATCACGGGTGAATCAAGGTGAATCAAGTTTGAATCAGGGTGCATCAAGGTGAATCAGGGGCATCAAGTAATAGGGTGCATCAAGGGTGAATCAAGGGTGCATCAAGAATGCATCCAAGGGTACATCGAAGGGTGCATCAAAGGTTGCATGGAGGGGTGCATTGAAGGGTTCAGTGGAGGGTGCATTCGAAGATTCATGAAGGGTTTATTGGAGTGTGCATCGGAAGATTTATGAAGGGTGCATCAAATAGTGCATTAAAGGGTGTATCCAAGAGTGCATCGAAGTGTGCATCCAAGGGTGCTTTAAAGGGTCTATCAAAGAGTACATCGGAGGGGGCATCAGAGGGTTCATCGAAGGCTGCATCGAAGGTTGAACCGAAGGGTGCATCGAGGTGTTCATCGAAGTGTGCATCGGAAGGTGCATGAAGGGTGCAACCAAGGATGCATCGGAGTGTGCATCGTAGGGTGCATCAAGTGGGTTCACGAAGGATGCGGGATATTTTTTAATAGGATTCTAAAAGGGTTTGAGATGGGTGCAATTGTGCTTGAAGGGTGCATCAAGGGTGGATCAAGGGTGCATAAAGGGTCCATAAAGGGTGCATCAAGGGTGGATTAGGTTGCATTAAGGTTGCATAAAGGGCGCATGAACGGGTTCACGAAGGATGCGAGAATGTATTTAGTAGGATCCTAAAAGGTTTTGAGATGGGTGCAATTGTACGAGTTCAATACTTTCCTTTAGCTAAGCAAATATTTCCTTTTTATTGATTTGTTAAGTGCATGTCTGAAGGGTGAAAATGTGAAGGTGAGCAAGTGTGGAATTACGCGAGTGTCTACGTGACCTTGTGTGCAATTGTAAAAGAGTACATGTAGTCAAGTGACCAAGCATCTAAGTGAGTAAGTGCGCAAGTGTCCAAGTGTGCAATTGTCCATGTGTAAAAGTGTAAAAGTGTGAATGTGTCCAACTGACCAAGTGTCAAAGTGCACAAATGTCTCAGTGCCTATATGTTAAACTGTGCAAGAAAAAATTAAGGGTGTATTAAAAGTGCATTAAAGGAGCATTAAGGATTCATTAAGAGATAATGAAGGGTGAATAAATGGTGCATATAGAGAGCATCAAGGGTGCATTAAGTGTGAATGAAGGATTCATTAAGAGTGCATGAAAGGTGCATTAAGAGAGCATGAAGTGTGCGTTAATAATGCATGAAGAGTGCATTAAGAGTGCATTAAGGGTGCGTTTATAGTGCATAAAGTGTGCATTAAAAGTGTGTGAATGTGCATCAAATCGTTCATTCAAAGATGAATCAAGAATGAATCAATAGTGAATCAAGGGTGAAACAAAGGTGAATCAAGGGTGAATAAAGGTTGATCAAGGGTGAATCAAGAATGTATCAAGGGTGAATATGAGGAATCAAGTGTGAATCAAGGCCGCATCAAGGGTGCATCGAAGGTTGCATCGAAGGATGCATCGAAGGTACATCCAAGTGTGCATCGAAGGTGAATCCAGGGTGCATCGAAGGTGTATCGAAGGGTGCATTGAAGGGTGCATCGAATAATGTATAGAAGGGTATATCAGAGGGTGCATCTAGGCTGCATCTAAGGTGCATCTAGGGAGTATCTAGGGTTAATCAATGATGTATCAAGGGTGCATTCAGGGTGCATAAATATTGCATCAAGTGTGCATACAATGTGCGTCGAAGGTGCTGCGAAGGGTCCATCGAATGTTACATCCAGGGATGCATTCAAGGGTGCATCGAAGTGTTCATTGAAGGGTCTATCGAGGGGTTCATACAACATTGCATCGGAGGGTGCATGAAAGGTTGAATCAAGGGTGCATCAGAGTGTGCATCAAAGGGTTCATCTAAGGGTGCATCGAAGGGTAAATCGAAAGATGCATCAAAGGGTGCTTCGAAAGGTGCATCCAAGGGTGCATACATAGATGCATCAAATGGTGCATCAAAGAATTATCCAAGCGTGCATCGAAGGGTGCATTCAAGTTTGCATCGTAGGGTGCATCAAGGGTGCTTTAAGGGTGCATCGAAGTTTGCATTGAAGGTGCATTCAAGGGTGTATCCAAGAGTGCATCGAAGGGTGCATTGAAAGATGCATTGAAGAATGCATCAAATAGTACATTGAAGGGTGCATCCAAAGGTACATCCAAGGGTGTATTGAAGGGTGCATCGAACGGTTCATCGAAGAGTGCATTGAAGGGTGCATCCAAAGGTGCATCGAAGGGTACATCAAGGGGCCATCAAGGGTCCATCAAGGGGTGATTCGAAGGGTGCATCCAAGAGTACATCATAGCTTGCATCCAAGAGTACATCGAAGCGTTCATCGAAGTGTTTATCCAAGGGTGAATTAAGAATGAATCAAGGTAGTTACAATGGTGAATCACGGGTGAATCAAAGGTGAATCAAGGTTGAATCAAGGGTGCATCAAGGGTGAATCAAGGGTGCATCAATGGTGCATTAAGGGTACAACCAAGGGTTCATATAAGGGTGCTACGAAGGATGCTATGAAGGGTGCATCGAAGGGTGCATCAATAGTCCATCATAGGGCATCGAAGGTACATCCAAGGATCCATCGAAGGGTGCATGGAAGTGTGCATCGAATAATGTATAGGTCACATCCAATGGTGAATCAAGGCTTTATCTAAGGTGCATCCTGGGTGCATCTTGGGTGAATAAAGGTTAAATCAAGGTTGCATCAAGGAAGCATCCAAGGGTGCATCTAAGGGTGCATCCAAGTGTGCAACGAAGGGTGCTACAAAGGGTCCAATGAAGGTTACATCCAAGGATGCTACCAAGGGTGCATCCAAGTATGCATCGAAGTGTGTATCAGAGGAAGGATCCAGGGTAGGGTAGGGTAGGGTAGGTTAGGGTAGGGTAGGGTAGGGTAGGGTAGGGTAGGGTAGGGTAGGGTAGGGAAGGTTAGGTTAGGTAGGGTAGGGTAGGGTAGGGTAGGGTAGGGTTGGGTTGGGTTGGGTTGGGTTTAGTTGTGTTGAGTTGAGTTGAGTTGAGTTGAGTTGAGTTGTGTTGAGTTGAGTTGAGTTGAGTTAGGTTGAGTTAGGTTGAGTTGAGTTGAGTTGAGTTGAGTTGAGTTGAGTTGGTTGAGTTAGTTGAGTTGGTTGAGTTAGGTTGAGTTGAGTTGAGTTGAGCTGAGTTGAGTTGAGTTGGCTTGAGTTGGCTTAAGTTGGCTTGAAATGCTTGAGTTGGCTTGTGTTGGGTGAGTTGGCTTGAGTTGGCTTGAGTTGGCCCCTTATGTTCTGGCCCCTTATTTTCTGTCCCCTTATTTTCTGTCCCCTTATGTTCTGTCACCTTATGTTATTTCCCCTTATGTTCTGTCCCCTTATGTTCGGGACCCTTTTGTTCGGGCCCCTTAAGTTCGGGCCCTTTATGTTCTGTACCCTTTTGTTCTTTACCCTTTTGTTCTCTACCCTTTTGCTATGAACCTTTTGTTCTGTACCCTTTTGTTCTGTACCCTTTTGTTCTGTACCCTTTTGTTCTGTACCCTTAGTTCTGTACCCTTTTGTTTTGTACCCTTTTGTTCTTTACCCTTATGTTCTGTACCCTTATGTTCTGTCCCCTTATGTTCTGTCCCCTTATAATCTGTCCCCTTATGTTCTGTCCCCTTATTTGTTGTCACCTTATGATCTGTCCCCTTATATTCGGGCCCCTTATGTTCGGGCACCTGTGTCCCTTTTTCCCTTTTGTCCCTTCTTTAATTGAGTTGAGTTGTGTTCAGTTGAGTTGATTTCTGTCCCCTAATGTTCTGTCCCCTTATGTTCTTTCCCCTAATGTTCTGTCCCCTAATGTTCTGTTACTTTATATTCTGTCCATTATGTTTTGTTCCCTTATGTTCTGTCCACTTATGTAAGGGCCCTCTATGTTTCTGTTCCCTTATGTTCTGTCCCCTTATGTTCTTTCCCCTCATGTTCAGGCCCCTTATGTTCTGTCCCCTTATGTTCAGGCCTCTTATGTTCAGGCCCCTTATGTTCGGGCCCCTTAATTGGGGCCCCTTATGTTGTGGCCCCTTATGTTCGGTCCCCTCTGTTCCCTGTGTCCCCATTGTCTCTTCTGTGAGTTGAGTTGAGTTGAGTTCTGTCCTCTAATGTTCTGTCCCCTAATGTTCTATCCCCTTTGTTCTGTCACCTTATGTTCTGTCCCCTAATATTCTGTCCCCTAATGTTCTTTCTCCTAATGTTCTGTCCCCTAATGTTCTTTCTCCTAATGTTCTCTCCCCTAATGTTCTTCTCTCCTAATGTTCTGTCCCCTTATGTTCTGTCCCCTTAAGATCTGTCCCCTTAAGTTCTGTCCCCTTATGTTCTGCCCCTATGTTCTGTCCCCTTAAGTTCTGTCCCCTTAGGTTCTGTCCCCTTATGTTCTGTCCCCTTAGTTTCTGTCCCCCTATGTTCTGTCCACGTTATGTTCGGGCCCCTTATGTTCGTGCCCCTTATGTTCAAGCCCCTTATGTTCGGGCCCCTTATGTTGGGGCCCCTTATGCTCGCCCCGTGTCCCCTGTGTCTCCTTTGTTTCTTCTGTTAGTTTAGTTGAGTTGGCTTGAATTGGCTTGAGTTGGTTTGAGTTGGCTTGAAATGGCTTTAGTTGGCTTGAGTTTGCTCTAGTTTGCTTGAGTTGGCTTGAGTTGGATCCTTATGTTCGGGCACCATATGATCGGGCCCCTTATGTTCGGGCGCCTTACGTTCGGGCTCCTTATGATCGGGCCTGTTATGTTCGGGCCCCTTATGTTCGGACCCCTATGTTCGGGCCCCTTATGTTCAGGCCCCTTATGTTCGGGCCCTCTATGTTCGGGCCCCCTATGTTCAGGCTCCCTATGTTCGAGCCCTCTATGTTCGGGCCCCTATGTTCGGGCCCCCTATGTTCTGTCCCCTATGTTCTGTCCCCTTATGTTCTGTCCCCTTATGTTCTGTCCCCTTATGTTCAGGTCCCTTATGTTGGGGCCCCTTATGTTCGGTCCCCTGTTTACCCTGTGTCCTTTTTGTCTTTTCTGTGAGTTAGGTTGAGTTGAGTTGAGTGTAGTTGAGTTGAATTGAGTTGAGTTGAGTTGAGTTGAGGTGAGTTGAGTTGAGTTGAGTTGAGTTGGCTTGAGTTGGCTTGAGTTGGCTTGAATTGGCCTCTTATGTTCAGGCCCCTTATGTTCGGGCCCCATATGGTCGAGGCCCTTATATTCGGGCCCCTTATATTCGTCCCCTGTATCCCCTGTGTTCCGATTGTCTCTTCTGTGAGTTGAGTTGAGTCGAGTGAGTTGAGTGGAGTTGAGTTGAGTTGACTTCTGTCCCCTAATGTTCTGTCCCCATATGTCCAGTCCCCTTATGTTCTGTCCCCCTATGTTCTGTCCCCTTATGTTCTTTCCCCTTATATTCTGTCCTCTTATGTTCGCGCCCCTTTTGTTCTTGGCCCCTTTTATTCGGACCCCTTATGTTCGGGACCATTTTGTAACAGCCCCTTTGTTCAGGCCTCTTTTTTAGGCCCCTTTTGTTCGGACCTCTTTTGTTCTGTACCCTTTTGTTCTGAACCCTTTTGTTCTGTACCCATTTGTTCTGTACCCTTTTAGTTTTGTACCCTATTGTTCTGTACCCTTTTGTTCTATACCCTTTTGTTCTATAACCTTTTGTTCTGTACCCTTTTGTTCTGTAACAATATGTTCTGTACCATTATGTTCTGCCCTCTTATGTTCGTCCCCTTATGTTCTGTCCCCTTATGATCTGTCCCCTTATGTTCGGGCCGCTTATGTTCAAGCCCCTGTGTCCTCTTGTTCCCCTGTGTCCCCTTTGTCTCTTCTGTGAGTTAGGTTGAGTTGAGTAGAGGTGAGTTGTTTGAGTTGAGTTGGCTTGAGTTGCCACTTATGTTCGGGCCCCTTATGTTCGGGTAACCTATGCTCGGGCCCCCTATGTTCGAGCCCCCTATGTTCTGTCCCCCTATGTTCTGTCCCCTTATCTTCTTTCCCCTTATGTTCTGACCCCTTATGTTTTGTCCCCTTATGTTCTGACCCTTTATGTTATGTACCCTTTTGTTCTGTCCCCTAATGTTCTGTCCCTTAATGTTCTGTCCCCTTATGTTCATTCCCCTTATGTTTTGTCCCCTTATGTTTAGGCCCCTTATGTTCTGGCCCCTTATATTCCGACCCCTTATGTTCGGGACCCTTTTGTTCGCACCCCTTTTGTTCTGTACCCTTTTGTTCTGTTCTCTTTTGTTATGTACCCTTTTGTTCTGTACCCTTTTGTTCTGTACCATTTGTTCGGTACCCTTTTGTTCTAAACCCTTTTGTTATGTACCCTTTTGTTCTGTACCTTTATTATGTACCCTTTTGTTCTGTAACCTTATATTATGTATCCTTATGTTCTGTACCCTTATGTTCTGTATCCTTATGTTCTGTACCCTTTTGTTCTGTACCCTTTTGTTCTGTACCCTTTTGTTCTGTACCCTTTTGTTCTGTAACTTTTAGTTTTGTACCCTTTTGTTCTGTACCTTATTGTTCTGTACCATTATGTTATGTAACCTTATGTTCTGTCCACTTATGTTCTTTCCCCTTATGTTTTGTCCCCCTATGATCTGTCTCCTTATGTTCGGGCCCCTTATGTTTGGGACCCATATGTTCGGGCCCCTGTGTCCCATGTGTACCCTTTGTCCCCTTTGTCCCTTTTTGCCTTTTTTGTTTTTTGTCCTTTTGTCCCTTCTTTGAGTTAAGTTGAGTTCTGTCCCATAACGTTCTGTCCCCTAATGTTCTGTCCCCTAATGTTCTGTCCCCTAATGTTCTGTCCCCTTATGTTCTATCCCCTTATGTTCTGTCCCCTTAGGTTCTGTCCCCTTAGGTTCTGTCTTCTTATTTTCTGCCACCTTATGTTCTGTCCCCTTATGTTTTGTCCCCTTATGTTGGGGCCCCTTATATTCGGTCCCCTGTGTCCCCAGTGTCCCGATTGTCTCTTCTGTGAGTTGAGTTGAGTTGAGTCGAGAAGAGTTGAGTTGAGTTCTGTCCCCTAATATTCTGTCCCCTAATGTTTTATCCCCTAATGTTCTGTCCCCTAATGTTCTGGCCCCTAATGTTCTGTTCCCTAATGTTTTTCCCCTAATGTTCTGTCTTTTAATGATTTGTCCCCGAATGTTCTGTCTTTCAATGTTTTGTCCCCTAATGTTCTTTTCCCTTATGTTCATTATCCTAATGTTCTGTACCCTTATTTTCTATCCCCTTATGTTCGGGCCCCTTATGTTGGGCGCCTTATATTGGGGCCCCTTATGTTGTGGCCCCTTTTTTCGGTACCCTGTTTCCCCGGTGTCGCCGGTGTCCCCTTTGTCTCTTCTGTGAGTTAGGTTGAGTTGAGGTGAGTTGAGTTGAGTTGAATTGAGGTGAGTTCAGTTGAGTTGAGTTGGCCCCCTATGTTCGGGCCCCCTATGTTCGGGCCCCCTATGTTCGGGCACCCTATGTTCGGGCACCCTATGTTCGGGCCCCCTATGTTCGGGCCCCCTATGTTCGGGCCCCCTATGTTCGGGCCCCCTATGTTCGGGCCCCCTATGTTCGGGCCCCCTATGTTCGGGCCCCCTATGTTCGGGCCCCCTATTTTCGGGCCCCCTATGTTCGGGCCCCCTATGTTCGGGCCCCCTATGTTCGGGCCCCCTATTTTCGGGCCCCCTATGTTCGGGCCCCCTATGTTCGGGCCCCCTATGTTCGGGCCCCCTATGTTCGGGACCCCTATGTTCGGGCCCCCTATGTTCGGGCCCCCTATGTTCGGGCCCCCTATGTTCGGGCCCCCTATGTTCGGGCCCCCTATGCTCGGGCCCCCTATGCTCGGGCCCCCTATGCTCGGGCCCCCTATGCTCGGGCCCCCTATGCTCGGGCCCCCTATGCTCGGGCCCCCTTATGCTCGGGCCCCCTTATGCTCTGGCCCCTTATGCTCTGGCCCCTTATGCTCTGGCCCCTTATGTTCTGTCCCCTTATGTTCTGTCCCCTTATGTTCTGGCCCCTTATGTTCTGTCCCCTTATGTTCTGGCCCCTTATGTTCTGGCCCCTATGTTTCTGGCCCCTTATGTTCTGGCCCCTTATGTTCTGGCCCCTTATGTTCTGGCCCCTTATGTTCTGGCCCCTTTTGTTCTGGCCCCTTTTGTTCTGGCCCCTTTTGTTCTGGCCCCTTTTGTTCTGGCCCCTTTTGTTCTGGCCCCTTTTGTTCTGGCCCCTTTTGTTCTGGCCCCTTTTGTTCTGGCCCCTTTTGTTCTGGCCCCTTTTGTTCTGGCCCCTTTTGTTCTGGCCCCTTTTGTTCTGGCCCCTTTTGTTCTGGCCCCTTTTGTTCTGGCCCCTTTTGTTCTGGCCCCTTTTGTCTGCCCTTTTGTTCTGGCCCCTTTTGTTCTGGCCCCTTTTGTTCTGGCCCCTTTTGTTCTGGCCCCTTTTGTTCTGGCCCCTTTTGTTCTGGCCCCTTTTGTTCTGGCCCCTTTTGTTCTGGCCCCTTTTGTTCTGGCCCCTTTTGTTCTGGCCCCTTTTGTTCTGGCCCCTTTTGTTCTGGCCCCTTTTGTTCTGGCCCCTTTTGTTCTGGCCCCTTTTGTTCTGGCCCCTTTTGTTCTGGCCCCTTTTGTTCTGGCCCCTTTTGTTCTGGCCCCTTTTGTTCTGGCCCCTTTTGTTCTGGCCCCTTTTGTTCTGGCCCCTTTTGTTCTGGCCCCTTTTGTTCTGGCCCCTTTTGTTCTGGCCCCTTTTGTTCTGGCCCCTTTGTTTCTTGCTGGCCCCCTTTGTTCTGGCCCCCTTTGTTCTGGCCCCTTTTGTTCTGGCCCCTTTTGTTCTGGCCCCTTTTGTTTGCCCCTTTGTTCTGGCCCCTTTTGTTCTGGCCCCTTTTGTTCTGGCCCATTTTGTTCTGGCCCCCTTTGTTCTGGCCCCTTTTGTTCGGGCCCCTTATGTTCTGGCCCCTTATGTTCGGGCCTCTGTGTCCCATGTGTCCCCTGTATTCCCTTTGTATCTTTTGTGAGGTGAGTCGAGTCGAGTCGAGTCGAGTCGAGTCGAGTCGAGTCGAGTCGAGTCGAGTCGAGTCGAGTCGAGTCGAGTCGAGTCGAGTCGAGTCGAGTCGAGTCGAGTCGAGTCGAGTCGAGTCGAGTCGAGTCGAGTCGAGTCGAGTCGAGTCGAGTCGAGTCGAGTCGAGTCGAGTCGAGTCGAGTCGAGTCGAGTCGAGTCGAGTCGAGTCGAGTCGAGTCGAGTCGAGTCGAGTCGAGTCGAGTCGAGTCGAGTCGAGTCGAGTCGAGTCGAGTCGAGTCGAGTCGAGTCGAGTCGAGTCGAGTCGAGTCGAAACGAGTCGAGGCGAGGCGAGGCGAGGCGAGGCGAGGCGAGGCGAGGTGCGGTGCGGTGCGGTGAGGTGAGGTGAGGTGAGGTGAGGTGAGGTGAGGTGAGGTGAGGTGAGGTGAGGTGAGGTGAGTCGATTTGAGTCGATTTGAGTCGATTTGAGTCGATTTGAGTCGATTTGAGTCGATTTGAGTCGATTTGAGTCGATTTGAGTCGATTTGAGTCGATTCGGGACGATTCGGGACGATTCGAGTCGAGTCGAGTCGAGTCGAGTCGAGTCGAGTCGAGTCGAGTCGAGTCGAGTCGAGTCGAGTCGAGTCGAGTCGAGTCGAGTCGAGTCGAGTCGAGTCGAGTCGAGTCAGTCGAGTCGAGTCGAGTCGAGTCGAGTCGAGTCGAGTCGAGTCGAGTCGAGTCGAGTCGAGTCGAGTCGAGTCGAGTCGAGTCGAGTCGAGTCGAGTTGAGTTGATTTGAATTGATTTGAGATGAATTGGCCCCTAATGTCCGGGCCCCTTATGTTCCGGCCTTCTATGTTCCGGCCCCCTTATGTTCGGGCCCCCTTATGTTCGGGCCCCCTTATGTTCGGGCCCCCTTATGTTCGGGCCCCCTTATGTTCGGGCCCCCTTATGTCCGGGCCCCCTTATGTCCTGTCCCCTTATGTACTGTCCCCTTATGTCCTGTCCCCTTATGTTCTGTCCCCTTATGTTCTGTCCCCTTATGTTCTGTCCCCTTATGTTCTGTCCCCTTATGTTCTGTCCCCTTATGTTCTGTCCCCTTATGTACTGTCCCCTTATGTTCTGTCCCCTTATGTTCTGTCCCCTTATTGTTCTGTCCCCTTATGTTCTGTCCCCTTATGTTCTGTCCCCTTATGTTCTGTCCCCTTATGTTCTGTCCCCTTATGTTCTGTCCCCTTATGTTCTGTCCCCTTATGTTCTGTCCCCTTATGTTCTGTCCCCTTATCTTCCGTCCCCTTATGTTCCGTCCCCTTATGTTCCGTCCCCTTATGTTCCGTCCCCTTATGTTCCGTCCCCTTATGTTCCGTCCCCTTATGTTCCGTCCCCTTATGTTCCGTCCCCTTATGTTCCGTACCCTTATGTTCCGTACCCTTATGTTCCGTCACCTTATGTTCCGTCACCTTATGTTCCGTCCCCTTATGTTCCGTCCCCTTTTGTTCCGTCCCTTTTGTTCCGTCCCCTTTTGTTCCGTCCCCTTTTGTTCCCTCCCCTTTTGTTCCCTCCCCTTTTGTTCCGTCCCCTTTTGTTCCGTCCCCTTTTGTTCCGTCCCCTTTTGTTCCGTCCCCTTTTGTTCCGTCCCCTTATGTTCCGTCCCCTTATGTTCCGTCCCCTTATGTTCCGTCCCCTTATGTTCCGTCCCCTTATGTTCCGTCCCCTTAAGTTCCGTCCCCTTATGTTTTCCGTCCCCTTATGTTCCGTCCCCTTATGTTCCGTCCCCTTATGTTCCGTCCCCTTATGTTCCGTCCCCTTATGTTCCGTCCCCTTATGTTCCGTCCCCTTATGTTCCGTCCCCTTATGTTCCGTCCCCTTATGTTCCGTCCCCTTATGTTCCGTCCCCTTATGTTCCGTCCCCTTATGTTCCGTCCCACCTTATGTTCCGTCCCCTTATGTTCTGTCCCCTTATGTTCTGTCCCCTTATGTTCTGTCCCCTTATGTTCTGTCCCCTTATGTTCTGTCCCCTTATGTTCTGTCCCCTTATGTTCTGTCCCCTTATGTTCTGTCCCCTTATGTTCTGTCCCCTTATGTTCTGTCCCCTTATGTTCTGTCCCCTTATGTTCTGTCCCCTTATGTTCTGTCCCCTTATGTTCTGTCCCCTTATGTTCTGTCCCCTTATGTTCTGTCCCCTTATGTTCTGTCCCCTTATGTTCTGTCCCCTTATGTTCTGTCCCCTTATGTTCTGTCCCCTTATGTTCTGTCCCCTTATGTTCTGTCCCCTTATGTTCTGTCCCCTTATGTTCTGTCCCCTTATGTTCTGTCCCCTTTGTTGCTGTGCCCCTTATGTTCTGTCCCCTTGTTCTGTCCCCTTATGTTCTGTCCCCTTTGTTCTGCCCCTTTTGTTCTGGCCCCTTTTGTTCTGGCCCCTTTTGTTCTGGCCCCTTTTGTTCTGGCCCCTTTTGTTCTGGCCCCTTTTGTTCTGGCCCCTTTTGTTCTGGCCCCTTTTGTTCTGGCCACTTTTTCTGGCCCCTTTTCTTCTGGCCCCTTTTGTTCTGGCCCCTTTGTTCGGCCCCTTTTGTTCTGGCCCCTTTTGTTCTGGCCCCTTATGTTCTGGCCCTTTTGTTCTGCCCTTATGTTCTGGCCCTTATGTTCGGGCCCTTATGTTCGGGTCCTAATGTTCTGGCCCTTATGGTTCGGGCCTCTGTATCCATGTGTCCCTGTATTCCCTTTCTATCTTTTGTGAGGTGAGGTGAGGTGAGGTGAGGTGAGGTGAGGTGAGGTGAGGTGAGGTGAGTGAGGTGAGGTGAGGTGAGGTGAGGTGAGGTGAGGTGAGGTGAGGTGAGGTGAGGTGAGGTGAGGTGAGGTGAGGTGAGGTGGTAGGTGAGGTGAGGTGAGGTGAGGTGAGGTGGAGGTGAGGTGAGGTGAGGTGAGGTGAGGTGAGGTGAGGTGAGGTGAGTGAGGTGAGGTGAGGTGAGGTGAGGTGAGGTGAGGTGAGGTGAGGTGAGGTGAGGTGAGGTGAGGTGAGGTGAGGTGAGGTGAGGTGAGGTGAGGTGAGGTGAGGTGAGTGAGGTGAGGTGAGGTGAGGTGAGAGGTGAGGTGAGGTGAGTGAGGTGAGGTGAGGTGAGGTGAGGTGAGGTGAGTGGTGAGGTGAGGTGAGGTGATGGTGAGGTGATGGTGAGTGAGGGTGAGGTGAGTGATGTGAGTGAGGTGAGTGAGGTGAGTGAGGTGAGGTGAGTGAGGTGAGTTGAGTGAGTGAGGTTGAGTGTGTTGAGTGTTTGAGTATTTGAGTTGTATTGTGAGCTTATGAGTTGATTTGAGTTGTTTGGTGAGTTGATTTTTGAGTGATTTGAGGCTCCTTGAGTCGAGTGAGCCCTGTTGTCCGTGCCCTTGTGTCGGACACTTGTTGGGCCCCTTGTGTCCGGGCCCCCTTAGTGTCCGGGCCCCCTTGTGTCCGGGCCCCCTTGTGTCCGGGCCCCTGGCCGGTTGTGTCCGGGCCCCCTTGTGTCCGGGCCCCCTTGTGTCCGGGCCCCCTTGTGTCCGGGCCCCCTTGTGTCCGGGCCCCCTTTGTGCCCTGTGGGCCCCCTTGTGTCCGGGCCCCTTGTGTGGCCCTTGTGTCCGGGCCCCCTTGTGTCCGGGCCCCCTTGTGTCCGGGCCCCCTTGTGTCCGGGCCCCCTTGTGTCCGGGCCCCCTTGTGTCCGGGCCCCCTTGTGTCCGGGCCCCCTTGTGTCCGGGCCCCCTTGTGTCCGGGCCCCCTTGTGTCCGGGCCCCCTTGTGTCCGGGCCCCCTTGTGTCCGCTGGCCGCCCTTGTGTCCGGGCCCCCTTGTGTCCGGGCCCCCTTGTGTCCGGGCCCCCTTTGTCCGGCCCTGGTCCGGGCCCCCTTGTGTCCGGGCCCCCTTGTGTCCGGGCCCCCTTGTGTCCGGGCCCCCTTGTGTCCGGGCCCCCTTGTGTCCGGGCCCCCTTGTGTCCGGGCCCCCTTGTGTCCGGGCCCCCTTGTGTCCGGGCCCCCTTGTGTCCGGGCCCCCTTGTGTCCGGGCCCCCTTGTGTCCGGGCCCCCTTGTGTCCGGGCCCCCTTGTGTCCGGGCCCCCTTGTGTCCGGGCCCCCTTGTGTCCGGGCCCCCTTGTGTCCGGGCCCCCTTGTGTCCGGGCCCCCTTGTGTCCGGGCCCCCTTTGTCCGGGCCCCCTTATGTCCGGGCCCCCTATGTCGGCCCTTATGTCCGGGCCCCCTTTGTCCGGGCCCCCTTGTGTCCGGGCCCCCTTATGTCCGGGCCCCCTTATGTCCGGGCCCCCTTATGTCCGGGCCCCCTTATGTCCGGGCCCCCTTATGTCCGGGCCCCCTTTTGTCCGGGCCCCCTTATGTCCGGGCCCCCTTATGTCCGGGCCCCCTTATGTCCGGGCCCCCTTATGTCCGGGCCCCCTTATGTCCGGGCCCCCTTATGTCCGGGCCCCCTTATTGGTCCGGGCCCCCTTATGTCCGGGCCCCCTTATGTCCGGGCCCCCTTATGTCCGGGCCCCCTTATGTCCGGGCCCCCTTATGTCCGGGCCCCTTATGTCCGGCCCTATGTCGGGCCCCTTATGTCCGGCCCCTTATGTCGGGCCCCTTATGTCCGGACGTAACTGTACTGGGAACTTGTACCGGGACCACTTATGTACGTGAACCCTTTAATGTGGACCGTAATTTTGTAACGGGCTTATTGTAACGGCCTTGTACACTTTAATGTCGGACCCTTATGTACGGGTACCCTTGTAATTGTACTTGTAACTTGTCCCACTTGTACTGTAACTTGTATTGTAACTTGAACTTTAATGTCGGACTTGTAACTTTGTGAACTTGTACTTGTACTTTAACTTGTAACTTGTAACGTTGTAACTTATGTAACCGTGTAACTTGTACTTGTAACTTGTAACCTTGTACTGTAACTTGTAACTTGTAACTTGAACTTTAACTTGTAACTTGTACTTGTAACTTGTAACTTGTCTGACTTGTACGTAATTGTAACTTGTACTTGTACTTGTAACTTGTAACTTATGTAACTTGTAACTTGTAACTTGTAACTTGTACTTGTAACTTGTAACTTGTAACTTGTAACTTGTAACTTGTAGACTTGTAACTTGTAACTTGTAACTTGTAACTTATTGTAACTTGTAACTGTAACTTGTAACTTGTAACTTGTAACTTGTAACTTGTAACTTGTAACTTGTAACTTGTAACTTGAACTTGTAACTTGATGTAACTTGTAACTTGTAACTTGTAACTTGTAACTTGTAACTTGTAACTTGTCTAACTTGTACACTTGTAACTTGTAACTTGTAACTTGTAACTTGTACTTGTAACTTGTATTGAACTTGTAACTTGTAACTTGTAACTTGTAACTTGTAACTTGTAACTTGTAACTTGTAACTTGTAACTTGTATGTAACTTGTAACTTGTAACTTGTAACTTGTAACTTGTAACTTGTAACTTGTAACTTGTAACTTGTAACTTGTAACTTGTAAACTTGTAACTTGTAAACTTGTGTAACTTGTAACTTGTACTTGTAACTTGTAACTTGTAACTTGTATAACTTGTAATGTAACTTGTACTTGTAACTTGTAACTTGTAACTTTTGTAACTTTGTAACTTGTACTTGTAACTTGTAACTTGTAACTTGTAACTTGTAACTTGTAACTTGTAACTTGTAACTTGTAACTTGTAACTTGTAACTTGTAACTTGTAACTTGTAACTTGTAACTTGTAACTTGTAACTTGTACTAACTTGTAACTTGTAACTTGTAACTTGTAACTTGTAACTTGTAACTTGTACTGTAACTTGTAATTTGTACTATTGTAACTTGTAACTTGTAACTTGTAACTTGTAACTTGTAACTTGTAACTTGTAACTTGTACTGTAACTTGTAACTTGTAACTTGTAAACTGTTGTAACTTGTAACTTGTAACTTGTAACTTGTAACTGATTGTAACTTGTAATTACTTGTAACTTGTACTTGTAACTTGTAACTTGTAACTTGTAAGTACTTGTAACTTGTAACGTATGTAACTTGTACTTGTAACTTGTAACTTGTAGTAACTTGTAACTTGTAACTTGTAACTTGTAAACTTGTAACTTGTAACTTGTAACTTGTAACTTGTAACTTGTAACTTGTAACTTGTAACTTGTAACTTGTAACTTGCTGTAACTTGTAACTTGTAACTTGTAACTTGAGTAACTTGTATTGTAACTTGTAACTTGTAACTTGTAACTTGTAACTTGTAACTTGAACTTGTAACTTGTAACTTGTAACTGTGTAACTTGTAACTTGTAACTTGTAACTTGTAACTTGTAACTTGTAACTTGTAACTTGTAACTTGTAACTTGTAACTTGTAACTTGTAACTTGTAACTTGTAACTTGTAACTTGTATTAACTTGTAACTTGTAACTTGTAACTTGTAACTTGTAACTTGTAACTTGTAACTTGTAATTGTAACTTGTACTGTAACTGTAACTTGTAACTTGTAACTTGTAACTTGTAACTTGTAACTTGTAACTTGTAACTTGTAACTTGTAACTTGTACTTGTAACTTGTAACTTGTAACTTGTAACTTGTAACTTGTAACTTGTAACTTGTAACGTAACTTGTAACTTGTAACTTGTAACTTGTAACTTGTAACTTGTAACTTGTAACTTGTAACTTGTAACTTGTAACTTGTAACTTGTAACTTGTAACTTGTAACTTGTAACTTGTAACTTGTAACTTGTAACTTGTAACTTGTAACTTGTAACTTTTAACTTGTAACTTGTAACTTTAACTTTTAACTTGTTAACTTTTAACTTTTAACTTTTAACTTTTAAACTTTTAACTTTTAACTTTTAACTTTTAACTTTTAACTTTAACTTTAACTTTTAACTTTTAACTTTTAACTTTTAACTTTTAACTTGTAACTTTGTAACTTGTAACTTTTAACTTGTAACTTGTAACTTGTAACTTGTAACTTGTAACTTGTAACTTGTAACTTGTAACTGTAACTTGTAACTTGTAACTTGTAACTTGTAACTTGTAACTTGTAACTTGTAACTTGTAACTTGTAACTTGTAACTTTAACTTTTAACTTTTAACTTTAACTTTAACTTTTAACTTTAAACTTTTAACTTTAACTTTAACTTTTAACTTTTAACTTTTAACTTTGTAACTTGTAACTTGTAACTTGTAACTTGTAACTTGTAACTTGTAACTTGTAACTTGTAACTTGTAACTTGTAACTTGTAACTTGAACTTGTAACTTGTAACTTGTAACTTGTAACTTGTAACTTGTAACTTGTAACTTTTAACTTTTTAACTTTAACTTTTAACTTTTAACTTTTAACTTTTAACTTTTAACTTTTAACTTTTAACTTTTAACTTTTAACTTTTAACTTTTAACTTTTTAACTTTTAACTTTTAACTTTTAACTTTTAACTTTTTAACTTTTAACTTTTAACTTTTAACTTGTAACTTGTAACTTGTAACTTGTAACTTGTAACTTGTAACTTGTAACTTGTAACTTGTAACTTGTAACTTGTAACTTGTAACTTGTAACTTGTAACTTGTAACTTGTAACTTTATAACTTTTAACTTTTAACTTTTAACTTTTAACTTTAACTTTTAACTTTTAACTTTTAACTTTTAACTTTTAACTTTTAACTTTTAACTTTTAACTTTTAACTTTTAACTTTTTTAACTTTTAACTTTAACTTTAACTTGTAACTTGTAACTTGTAACTTGTAACTTGTAACTTTTAACTTTTAACTTTTAACTTTTAACTTTTAACTTTTAACTTTTAACTTTTAACTTTTAACTTTTAACTTTTAACTTTTAACTTTTAACTTTTAACTTTTAACTTTTAACTTTTAACTTTTAACTTTTAACTTTTAACTTTTAACTTTTAACTTTTAACTTTTAACTTTAACTTTAACTTATAACTTATAACTTATAACTTAAACTTATAACTTATAACTTATAACTTATAACTTATAACTTATAACTTATAACTTATAACTTTAACTTATACTTTGAAATTTGAAATTTGAAACTTGAACTTGAACTTGAACTTGAAATTGAACTTGAACTTGAACTTGAACTTGAACTCTAACTTGACGTTGACGTTTTCGTTATCGTTTTCGTTGCCGTTGCCGTAACCATACCGATTACTGTAAATTAAATTAACTTTTCCTTGATTACTATTCAAGATATTATATTTATGCTTCTACGGAATTTTTAAATCTAAGTTCTGGCAGGAAGATTCCTACGTGCCATTTTCGTGGCTAAATAAAATAGCCTAGGTTTATAGGATTAATAAAACATAAGTTAACAAAAAATTATAAAAAATTTGGGATAACGGTAGAGATTAAAAAGAATTGTGTTCATGTTTTGTGTGAAGTCATCACTCCAGTAGAGATTAAGAAGAATTGTATCCATGTTTGCGTCAAGTTATAACTCCCTAGTGTCCGTCCAATAAATCAACCTGGCTCATGGAGGGTAGCGAAAGCTACGTAAAGAGTATCTGGTTAATAACAGTTACCGTGACCGTGACCAGCGACCGGAGACCGCGACCGTAAACCGCAGACTGTTGACTTCGACAACGACCGCGACCGCAGAACTTGTAACTTTTGTAACTGGTAACCTTTGCTTATCTTTGTCGACCTCTGGTGACCTCTGGTGACCTCTGGTGACCTCTGGTGACCTCTGGTGACCTCTGGTGACCTCTGGTGACCTCTGGTGACCTCCGGTGACCTCCGGTGACCTCCGGTGACCTCCGGTGACCTCACTGGTGACTCGTGACCTCCGGTGACCTCCGGTGACCTCCGGTGACCTCCGGTGACCTCCGGTGACCTCGGTGACCTCAGGTGACCTCAGGTGACCTCAGGTGACCTCAGGTGACCTCAACGGTGACCTCAGGTGACCTCAGGTGACCTCAGGTGACCTCAGGTGACCTCAGGTGACCTCAGGTGACCTCAGGTGACCTCAGGTGACCTCAGGTGACCTCAGGTGACCTCAGGTGACCTCAGGTGACCTCAGGTGACCTCAGGTGACCTCAGGTGACCTCAGGTGACCTCAGGTGACCTCAGGTGACCGTGACTCAGGTGACCTCAGGTGACCTCAGGTGACCTCAGGTGACCTCAGGTGACCTCAGGTGACCTCGGGACTCGGACTCGGTGACTCAGGTGACCTCAGGTGACCTCAGGTGACCTCAGGTGACCTCAGCTAGGTGACCTCAGGTGACTCAGTGACTCGGTGACCTCAGGTGACCTCAGGTGACCTCAGTGACTCAGGTGACCTCAGGTGACCTCAGGTGACCTCAGGTGACCTCAGGTGACCTCAGGTGACCTCAGGTGACCTCAGGTGACCTCAGGTGACCTCAGGTGACCTCAGGTGACCTCAGGTGACCTCAGGTGACCTCAGGTGACCTCAGGTGACCTCAGGTGACCTCAGGTGACCTCAGGTGACCTCAGGTGACCTCAGGTGACCTCAGGTGACCTCAGGTGACCTCAGGTGACCTCAGGTGACCTCAGGTGACCTCAGTGACCTCAGGTGACCTCAGGTGACCTCAGGTGACCTCAGGTGACCTCAGGTGACCTCAGGTGACCTCAGGTGACCTCAGGTGACCTCAGGTGACCTCAGGTGACCTCAGGTGACCTCAGGTGACCTCAGGTGACCTCAGGTGACCTCAGGTGACCTCAGGTGACCTCAGGTGACCTCAGGTGACCTCAGGTGACCTCAGGTGACCTCAGGTGACCTCAGGTGACCTCAGGTGACCTCAGGTGACCTCAGTGACCTCAGGTGACCTCAGGTGACCTCAGGTGACCTCAGGTGACCTCAGTGACCTCAGTGACCTCAGGTGACCTCAGGTGACCTCAGGTGACCTCAGGTGACCTCAGGTGACCTCAGGTGACCTCAGGTGACCTCAGTGACCTCAGGTGACCTCAGGTGACCTCAGGTGACCTCAGGTGACCTCAGGTGACCTCAGGTGACCTCAGGTGACCTCAGGTGACCTCAGTGACCTCAGGTGACCTCAGGTGACCCGGTGACCGGTGACCTCCGGTGACCTCCGGTGACCTCAGGTGACCTCAGGTGACCTCAGGTGACCTCAGGTGACCTCAGGTGACCTCAGGTGACCTCAGGTGACCTCAGGTGACCTCAGGTGACCTCAGGTGACCTCAGTGACCTCAGGTGACCGGTACTCAGGTGACCTCAGGTGACCTCAGGTGACCTCCAGGTGACCACTCAGGTGACCTCAGGTGACCTCAGGTGACCTCAGGTGACCTCAGGTGACCTCAGGTGACCTCAGGTGACCCTTCAGGTGACCTCAGGTGACCTCAGGTGACCTCAGGTGACCTCAGGTGACCTCAGGTGACCTCAGGTGACCTCAGGTGACCTCAGGTGACCTCAGGTGACCTCAGGTGACCTCGGTGACCTCGGTGACCTCAGGTGACCTCAGGTGACCTCGGTGACCTCAGGTGACCTCAGGTGACCTCAGGTGACCTCAGGTGACCTCAGGTGACCTCAGGTGACCTCAGGTGACCTCAGGTGACCTCAGGTGACCTCGGTGACCTCAGGTGACCTCAGGTGACCTCGTGACCTCAGGTGACCTCAGGTGACCTCAGGTGACCTCAGGTGACCTCGGTGACCTCAGGTGACCTCAGGTGACCTCGGTGACCTCAGGTGACCTCAGGTGACCTCAGGTGACCTCAGGTGACCTCAGGTGACCTCAGGTGACCTCAGGTGACCTCAGCTTGACCTCAGGTGACCTCAGGTGACCTCAGGTGACCTCAGGTGACCTCAGGTGACCTCAGGTGACCTCAGGTGACCTCACGTGACCTCAGGTGACCTCAGGTGACCTCAGGTGACCTCAGTGACCTCAGGTGACCTCAGGTGACTCAGGTGACCTCAGGTGACCTCAGGTGACCTCAGGTGACCTCAGGTGACCTCGTGACCTCAGTGACCTCGGTGACCTCGTGACCTCGGTGACCTCGGTGACCTCGTGACCTCAGGTGACTCATGTACCTCGGACTCACGGTACTGTGACTAGTTGACCTCGTACTGGTACCTCGTGACCTCGTACCTGTGACCTCGTGACCTCGGTGACCTCAGTGACTCGGTGACCTCAGGTGACCTCAGTGACCTCAGACTTGACCTCAGGTGACCTCAGGTGACCTCAGGTGACCTCAGGTGACCTCAGGTGACTCAGGTGACCTCAGGTGACCTCAGGTGACCTCAGGTGACCTCAGGTGACCTCAGGTGACCTCAGTGACCTCAGGTGACCTCAGGTGACCTCAGGTGACCTCAGGTGACCTCAGTGACCTCAGGTGACCTCAGGTGACCTCAGTGACCTCAGGTGACCTCGTGACTCAGGTGACCTCAGGTGACCTCAGTGACCTCAGGTGACCTCATGTGACTCAGTGACTCGGTGACCTCGTGACCTCGGTGACCTCCGGTGACCTCGTGACTCGTGACCTCAGTGACTGTGACCTCTGGTGACCTCGGTGACCTCGGTGACCTAGTGACCTCAGTGACCTCGTGACCTCAGGTGACCTCAGTGACTCAGTGACCTCAGTGACCTCGTGACCTCTGTGACCCATGTGTACCTCGTGAACTCGGTGACCTCGTGACCTCGGTGACTCTGTAGTGACTCAGGTGACCTAGTGACCTCAGGTGACCTCAGTGACCTCAGGTGACCTCAGGTGACCTCAGGTGACCTCAGGTGACCTCAGGTGACCTCAGGTGACCTCAGGTGACCTCGGTGATTGGACCTCCGGTGACCTACAGGTGACCTCGGTGACCTCTGGTGACCTCGGTGACCTCCGGTGACCTCGTGACCTCCGGTGACCCTCTGGTGACCTCCGGTGACCTCCGGTGACCTCCGGTGACCTCCGGTGACCTCGTGTGTGACCTCCGGTGACCTCGGTGACCTCGGTGACCTCCGGTGACCTCGGTGACCTCGGTGACCTCATGGTGACCTCAGTGACCTCGGTGACCTCGGTGACCTCAGGTGACCTCAGGTGACCTCAGGTGACCTCAGGTGACCTCAGGTGACCTCTGGTGACCTCAGGTGACCTCGGTGACCTCAGGTGACCTCAGGTGACCTCAGGTGACCTCAGGTGACCTCAGGTGACCTCCGGTGACCTCAGGTGACCTCGGTGACCTCAGGTGACCTCGGTGACCTCGGTGACCTCCGGTGACCTCAGTGACCTCGTGACCTCGGTGACCTCACGGTGACCTCGGTGACCTCGGTGACCTCGATTGTACCTTACGTTGACACTCGTAACTTGACCACGGTGACCTCGTACTCAAGTTGTACCTCTGTAACCTCGTGTAACCTTGTGACCTCGGTACTACGTGACCTCTGTACCTCGTGAACCCTTACGGGGACCTCGAGTGAACCTCGTGACTCGGTGACCTCTGTGACCTACAGTGAACTTATGTACCTCGTAGACTCTGTGACACTCGGTGACCTCGGTGACCTCGGTGACCTCGGGGACTCGGTGACCTGTATTGACCTCTGGTAACCTCAGGTGACTCTTCAGTGACCTCAGTACCTCATTGACCTCAGGTGACCTCGTGAACTCTCAGGTTGACCTCAGTGACCTCGGTGACCTCGGTGACCTCGTGTGACCTCACGGTGAACTCGGTGAACTCACGGTGATAACGTTGTAACTTGTACTTGTAACTGTAACTTGGTGAACTAGTGTAACTTGTAACTTGTAACTTGTAACTTGTAACTTGGTAACTTGTACACTTGTAACTGTACTTGTACTTGTAACTTGACTAACTTGTAACTTGTAACTTGTAACTTGTAACTTGTAACTTGTAACTTGTAACTTGTAACTTGTAACTTGTAACTTGTAACTTGTAACTTGTAATTGTAACTTGTAACTTGTAACTTGTAACTTGTAACTTGTAACTTGTAACTTGTAACTTGTAACTTGTAACTTGTAACTTGTAACTTGTAACTTGTAACTTGTAACTTGTAACTTGTAACTTGTAACTTGTAACTTGTAACTTGTAACTTGTAACTTGTAACTTGTAACTTGTAACTTGTAACTTGTAACTTGTAACTTGTAACTTGTAACTTGTAACTTGTAACTTGTAACTTGTAACTTGTAACTTGTAACTTGTACTGACTGTAACTTGTAACTGACTTAACTGTAACTTGGTGAACTTGAACGTTGTAACTTGTACACTGTAACTTGTACCGTGTGTAACTCGTGATAACTTGTAACTTGTAACTTATGTAACTTGTAACTTGTAACTTGTAACTTGTAACTTGTAACTTGTAACTTGTAACTTGTAACTTGTAACTTGTAACTTGTAACTTGTAACTTGTAATACTTGTAACTTGTAACTTGTAACTTGTAACTTGTAACTTGTAACTTGTAACTTGTAACTTGTAACTTGTAATCTTGTAACTTGTAACTTGTAACTTGTAACTTGACTTGTAAACTTGTAACTTGTAACTTGTAAACTTGTAACTTGTAACTTGTAACTTGTAACTTGTAACTTGTAACTTGTAACTTGTAACTTGTAGTAACTTGTAACTTGTAACTTGTAAACTTGTAACTTGTAATTTAACTTGTAACTTGTAACTTGTAACTTGTAACTTGTAACTTGTAACTTGTAACTTGTAACTTGTAACTTGTAACTTGTAACTTGTAACTTGTAACTTGTAACTTGTAACTTGTAACTTGTAACTTGTAACTTGTAACTTGTAACTTGTAACTTGTAACTTGTAACTTGTAACTTGTAACTTGTAACTTGTAACTTGTAACTTGTAACTTGTAACTTGTAACTTGTAACTTGTAACTTGTAACTTGTAACTTGTAACTTGTAACTTGTAACTTGTACTGTAACTTGTAATGAACTTGTAACTTGTAACTTGTAACTTGTAACTTGTAACTTGTAATAACTTGTAACTTGTAACTTGTAACTTGTAACTTGTAACTTGTAACTGTAACTTGTAACTTGTAACTTGTAACTTGTAACTTGTAACTTGTAACTTGTAACTTGTAACTTGTAACTTGTAACTTGTAACTTGTAACTTGTAACTTGTAATTTAACTTGTAACTTACTGTAACTGTACTGTAACTTGTAACTTGTAACTTGTAACTTGTAACTTGTAACTT
Source organism: Timema podura (assembly GCA_033556935.1). Taxonomy (NCBI): domain Eukaryota; kingdom Metazoa; phylum Arthropoda; class Insecta; order Phasmatodea; family Timematidae; genus Timema; species Timema podura. The sequence goes on along the minus strand of JAVRXN010000009.1, from coordinate 82,668,624 downwards.
GTAACTTGTAACTTGTAACTTGTAACTTGTATTGTAACTTGTAAACTTGTACTTGTAACTTGTAAAATTGTAACTTGTAACTTGTAACTTGTAACTTGTAACTTGTAACTTGTAACTTGTAACTTGTAACTTGTAACTTGTAACTTGTAACTTGTAACTGTAACTTGTAACTTGTAACTTGTAACTTGTAACTTGTAACTTGTAACTTGTAACTTGTAACTTGTAACTTGTAACTTGTAACTTGTAACTTGTATAACTTGTAACTTGTACTGTAACTTGTAACTTGTACTTGTAACTGTATGTAACTTGTAACTTGTAACTTGTAACTTAACTGTAACTTGTAACTTGTATAACTTGTAACTTGTAACTTGTAACTTGTAACTTGTAACTTGTAACTTGTAACTTGTATAACTTGTAACTTGTAACTTGTAACTTGTAACTTGTAACTGTAACTTGTAACTTGTAACTTGTAACTTGTAACTTGTAACTTGTAACTTGTAACTTGTAACTTGTAACTTGTAACTTGTAACTTGTAACTTGTGTAACTTGTAACTTGTAACTTGTAACTTGTAACTTGTAACTTGTAACTTGTAACTTGTATTACTTGTAACTTGTAACTTGTAACTTGTAACTTTGTAACTTGTAACTTGTAACTTGTAACTTGTAACTTGTAACTTGTAACTTGTAACTTGTAACTTGTAACTTGTAACTTGTAACTTGTAAACTTGTATTACTTGTAACTTGTAACTTGTAACTTGTAACTTGTAACTTGTAACTTTGTAACTTGTAACTGTGTAACTTGTAACTTGTAACTTGTAAACTTTAACTTGTAACTTGTAACTTGTAACTTTCTGTAACTGTAACTTGTAACTTATTGTAAACTTGTAACTTGTAACTTGTAACTTGTAACTTGTAACTTGTAACTTGTAACTTGTAACTTGTAACTTGTAACTTGTAACTTGTAACTTGTAACTTTTAACTTTTAACTTTTAACTTTTAACTTTTAACTTTTAACTTTTAACTTTTAACTTTTAACTTTTAACTTTAACTTTTAACTTTTAACTTTTAACTTGTAACTTGTAACTTGTAACTTGTAACTATTGTAACTTGTAACTTGTAACTTGTAACTTGTAACTTGTAACTTGTAACTTTGTAACTTGTAACTTGTAACTTGTAACTTGTTAACTTGTAACTTGTAACTTTAACTTGTAACTTTAACTTTTAACTTTTAACTTTTAACTTTTAACTTTTAACTTTTAACTTTTAACTTTTAACTTTTAACTTTTAACTTGTAACTGTAACTTGTAACTTGTAACTTGTAACTTGTAACTTGTAACTTGTAACTTGTAACTTTAACTTAACTTTAACTTTAACTTTAACTTTAACTAACTTTAACTTTAACTTTTAACTTTTAACTTTTAACTTTTAACTTTTAACTTTTAACTTTTAACTTTTAACTTTTAACTTTTTAACTTTATAACTTTTAACTTTTAACTTTAACTTTAACTTTTAACTTTTAACTTTACTTTTAACTTTTAACTTTATTAACTTTTAACTTGTAACTTGTAACTTGTAACTTGTAACACTTGTAACTTGTAACTTGTAACTTGTAACTTGTAACTGTATTAACTTGTAACTTTTAACTTTTAACTTTTAAACTTTTAACTTTTAACTTTTAACTTTTAACTTTTAACTTTTAACTTTTAACTTTTAACTTTTAACTTTTAACTTTTAACTTTTAACTTTAACTTTAACTTTAACTTTAACTTTAACTTTTAACTTTTAACTTGTAACTTGTAACTTGTAACTTGTAACTTGTACTTGAACTTGTAACTTGTAACTTTTAACTTTTAACTTTTAACTTTAACTTTAACTTAATTTTAACTTTTAACTTTTAACTTTTAACTTTACTTTAACTTTAACTTTAACTTTTAACTTTAACTTTAACTTTAACTTTTAACTTTAACTTTAACTTATAACTTATAACTTATAACTTATAACTTATAACTTTAACTTATAAATTATAACTTATAACTTATAATAACTTATAACTTTAACTTATAACTTATAACTTTGAAATTTGAACTTGACTTGAACTTGAACTTGAACTTGAAATTGAACTTGAACTTGAACTTGAACTTGAACTCTAACTTGACGTTGACGTTTTCGTTATCGTTTTCGTTGCCGTTGCCGTAACCATACGATTACTGTAAATTAAATTAACTTTTCCTTGATTACTATTCAAGATATATATTTATGCTTCTACGGAATTTTTAAATCTAAGTTCTGGCAGGAAGATTCCTACGTGCCATTTTCGTGGCTAAATAAAATAGCCTAGGTTTATAGGATTAATAAAACATAAGTTAACAAAAAATTATAAAAAAATTTGGGATAACGGTAGAGATTAAAAAGAATTGTGTTCATGTTTGTGTGAAGTCATCACTCCAGTAGAGATTAAGAAGAATTGTATCCATGTTTGCGTCAAGTTATAACTCCCTAGTGTCCGTCCAATAAATCAACCTGGCTCATGGAGGGTAGCGAAAGCTACGTAAAGAGTATCTGGTTAATAACAGTTACCGTGACCGTGACCAGCGACCGGAGACCGCGACCGTAAACCGCAGACTGTTGACTTCGACAACGACCGCGACCGCAGAACTTGTAACTTTTGTAACTGGTAACCTTTGCTTATCTTTGTCGACCTCTGGTGACCTCTGGTGACCTCTGGTGACCTCTGGTGACCTCTGGTGACCTCTTCTGGTGACCTCTGGTGACCTCCGGTGACCTCCGGTGACCTCCGGTGACCTCGGTGACCTCCGGTGACCTCCGGTGACCTCCGGTGACCTCCGGTGACCTCCGGTGACCTCCGGTGACCTCCGGTGACTCCGGTGACCTCGGTGACTGGACCTCGGTGACCTCGGTGACCTCGGTGACCTCTGGTGACCTCAGGTGACCTCTGGTGACCTCAGGTGACCTCAGGTGACCTCTGGTGACCTCAGGTGACCTCCGGTGACCTCGGTGACCTCATCGGTGACCTCGGTGACCTCATGGTGACCTCAGTGCCTCAGGTGACCTCAGGGGACCTCAGGTGACCTCAGGTGACCTCAGGTGACCTCAGGTGACCTCAGGTGACCTCAGGTGACCTCAGGTGACCTCGGTGACCTCAGGTGACCTCAGGTGACCTCAGGTGACCTCAGGTGACCTCAGGTGACCTCAGGTGACCTCAGGTGACCTCAGGTGACCTCGGTGACCTCCGGTGACCTCGGTGACCTCCGGTGACCTCCGGTGACCTCCGGTGACCTCCGGTGACCTCCGGTGACCTCGGTGACCTCAGGTGACCTCGGTGACCTCAGGTGACCTCAGGTGACCTCATGGTGACCTCAGGTGACCTCAGGTGACCTCAGGTGACCTCAGGTGACCTCAGGTGACCTCAGGTGACCTCAGGTGACCTCAGGTGACCTCGGTGACCTCATGGTGACCTCTAGGTGACCTCAGGTGACCTCAGGTGACCTCAGGTGACCTCAGGTGACCTCAGGTGACCTCAGTGTGTGACCTCAGGTGACCTCAGGTGACCTCAGGTGACCTCAGGTGACCTCAGGTGACCCATCTAGGTGACCTCGGTGACCTCAGGTGACCTCAGGTGACCTCAGGTGACCTCAGGTGACCTCAGGTGACCTCAGGTGACCTCAGGTGACCTCAGGTGACCTCAGGTGACCTCAGGTGACCTCAGGTGACCTCAGGTGACCTCAGGTGACTCGTCCTCAGGTGACCTCAGGTGACCTCAGGTGACCTCAGGTGACCTCAGGTGACCTCGGTGACCTCAGGTGACCTCGGTGACTCGGTGACCTCAGGTGACCTCAGGTGACCTCAGGTGACCTCAGGTGACCTCAGGTGACCTCAGGTGACCTCATGGTGACCTCAGGTGACCTCAGGTGACCTCAGGTGACCTCAGGTGACCTCAGGTGACCTCAGGTGACCTCAGGTGACCTCGGTGACCTCAGGTGACTCTACAAGGTGACCTCAGGTGACCTCAGTGACCTCAGGTAGACCTCAGGTGACCTCAGGTGAACCTCAGGTGACCTCAGGTGACCTCAGGTGACCTCAGTGACCTCAGGATTGACCTCAGGTGACCTCAGGTGACCTCGGTGACCTCCGGTGACCTCGTACTGGTGACCTCCGGTGACCTCGGTGACCTCGTGATCCGGTGACCTCGGTGAACCTGACACGTGACCTCGGTGACCTCCGGTGACCTCCGGTGACCTCCGGTGACCTCGGTGACCATCGGTGACCGTACTGGTAGACCTCCGTGATGTGACCTCGGTGACCTCACGGTGACCTCCGGTGACCTCAGGTGACCTCAGGTGACCTCAGGTGACCTCAGGTGACCTCAGGTACTAGTGACCTGTGACCACGTGACCTCAGGTGACCTCAGGTGACCTCAGTGACCTCAGGTGACCTCAGGTGACCTCGGTGACCTCAGGTGACTCAGGTGACCTCAGGTGACCTCAGGTGACCTCAGGTGACCTCAGGTGACTCAGGTGACCTCGGTGAAACCTCAGGTGACCTCGGTGACCTACTTGACTGGTGACCTCGGTGAACTCTCGGTGACCTTCGGTGACCTCGGTGACCTCGGTGACCTCTGGTGACCTCGTGACCTAGGTGACTCTCAGGTGACCTCGTGACCTCGGTGACCTCGTGACCTCGTGACCTCGGTGACCTACGGTGACCTCGGTGACCTCGGTGACCTCGGTGACCTCGTACTCGGTGACCTCAGGTGACTCTGGTGACCTCGGTGACCTAGGTGACCTCAGGTGACCTCGGTGACCTCAGGTGACCTCAGGTGACCTCGGTGACCTCAGGTGACCTCAGGTGACCTCAGGTGACCTCTGTGACCTCGGTGACCTCGGTGACCTCGGTGACCTCGGTGACCTCACGGTGACCTCAGTGACCTCGGTGTACCTACTTGAACTTGTAACCTTACTTGTACTTGTGACCTTGACGGTGTACTTCTGTGAATTGTAACTCGTGTAACTTGTCTGTGTAACTTGTACTTGTAACTTGTAACTTGTAACTTGTAACTTGTAACTTGTAACTTGTAACTTGTAACTTGTAACTTGTAACTTGTGAACTTACTTGTACTTCGTTGTACCTTGTGTATGAACTTGTAACTTGTAACTTGTAACTTGTAACTTGGTACTTGTGAACTTGTACTTTAACTGTTGTAACTTGTAACTTGTAACTTGTAACCTTGTAACTTGGTAACTTGTAACTTGAACTTGTATTGTAACTTGTAACTTGTACTTGTAACTTGTAACTTGTACCTACTTGTAACCTTACTGTAACTGTACTTGTAACTTGTAACTTGTAACTTGTAACTGAACTTGTAACTGTAACTTGTACTTGTAACTTGTAACCTTGTAACTTGTAACTTGTAACTTGTACTTGACTGGTGAACTTGTAACTGTTGTAACTTGAACTTGATGTTGACTTGTAACTGTGTAACTTGTAACTTGTAACTTGTAACTTGTGAACTTGTAACTTGTAACTTGTAACTTGTAACTTGTAACTTGTAACTTGTAACTTGTAACTTGTAACTTGTAACTTGTAACCTTCTTGTAACTCTGTAACTTGTAACTTGTAACTTGTAACTTGTAACTTGTAACTGTAACTTGAATTGTAACTTGTAACTTGTAACTTGTAACTGTAACTTGTAAGACTTGTAACTTGTAACTTGTAACTTGTAACTTGTAACTTGTAACTGTAGTAAGACTTGTAACTTGTAACTCTTGAACTTGTAACTTGTAACTTGTAACTTGTTGAACTCTGTAACTTGTAACTTGTAACTTGTAACTGTAACTTGTAACTTGTAACTTGTAACTTGTAACTTGTAGACTTGTAACTTGTAACTTGTATGAACTTGTAACTTGTACTTGTAACTTGTAACTTGTAACTTGTAACTTGTAACTGTGTAACTTGTAACTTTAACTTGTAACTTGTAACTTGTGAACTTGTAACTTGTAACTTGTAACTTGTAACTTGTACTTGTAACTTGTAACTTGTAACTTGTAACTTGTAACTTGTAACTTGTAACTGTAGAACTTGTAACTTGTAACTTGTAACTTGTAACTTTTCTTGTAACTTGTAACGTTGTAACTTGTAACTTGTAACTTGTAACTTGTAACTTGTACTTGTACTTGTAACTGTAACTTGTAACTTGTACTTGTAACTTGTAACTTGTACTTGTAACTTGTAACTTGTAACTTATTGTAACTTGTAACTTGTAACTTGTAACTTGTAACTGTAAGTAACTTGTAACTTGTAACTTGTAACTTGTAACTTGTAACTTGTAACTTGTAACTTGTAACTTGTAACTTGTAACTGTAACTTGGTAACTTGTACTGAACTGTAACTTGTAACTTGTAACTTGTAACTTGTAACTTGTAACTTGTAACTTGTAACTTGTAACTTGTAACTTGTAACTTGTAACTTGTAACTTGTAACTTGTAACTTGTAACTTTTAACTTTTAACTTGTAACTTGTAACTTGTAACTTGTAACTTGTAACTTGTAACTTGTAACTTGTAACTTGTAACTTGTAACTTGTAACTTGTAACTTGTAACTTTTAACTTTTAACTTTTAAACTTTTAACTTTTAACTTTTAACTTTTAACTTTTAACTTTTAACTTTTAACTTTTAACTTTTAACTTTTAACTTGTAACTTGTAACTTGTAACTTGTAACTTGTAACTTGTAACTTGTAACTTGTAACTTGTAACTTGTAACTTTTAACTTTTAACTTTTAACTTTTAACTTTTAACTTTTAACTTTTAACTTGTAACTTGTAACTTTTAACTTTTAACTTTTAACTTTTAACTTTTAACTTTTAACTTTTAACTTTTAACTTTTAACTTTTAACTTTTAACTTTTAACTTTTAACTTTTAACTTTGAAATTTGAACTTTGAACCTTGAACTTGAACTTGAACTTGAACTCTAACTTGACGTTGACGTTTTCGTTATCGTTTTCGTTGCCGTTGCCGTAACCATAACGATTACTGTAAATTAAATTAACTTTTCCTTGATTACTATTCAAGATATACATTTATGCTTCTACGGAATTTTTAAATCTACGTTCTGGCAGGAAGATTCCTACGTGCCATTTTCGTGGCTAAATAAAATATCCTACTCCGGTGACCTCCGGTGACCTCCGGTGACCTCCGGTGACCTCCGGTGACCCCCGGTGACCCCCGGTGACCCCCGGTGACCCCCGGTGACCCCGGTGATAACTTGTAACTTGTAACTTGTAACTTGTAACTTGTAACTTGTAACTTGTAACTTGTAACTTGTAACTTGTAACTTGTAACTTGTAACTTGTAACTTGTAACTTGTACTTGTAACTTGTAACTTGTAACTTGTAACTTGTAACTTGTAACTTGTAATCTTGTAACTTGTAACTTGTAACTTGTAACTTGTAACTTGTAACTTGTAACTTGTAACTTGTAACTTGTAATTGTAACTTGTACTTGTAACTTGTAACTTGTATGTAACTTGTAACTTGTAACTTGTAACTTGTAACTTGTAACTTGTAACTTGTAACTTGTAACTTGTAACTTGTAACTTGTAACTTGTAACTTGTAACTTGTAACTTGTAACTTGTAACTTGTAACTTGTAACTTGTAACTTGTACTTGTAACTTGTAACTTTTGTAACTTGAGTAACTGTAACTTGTAACTTGTAACTTGTAACTTGTAACTTGTAACTTGTAACTTGTAACTTGTAACTTGTAACTTGTAACTTGTAACTTTGTAACTTGTAACTTGTAACTTGTAACTTGTAACTTGTAACTTGTAACTTGTAACTTGTAACTTGTAACTTGTAACTTGTAACTTGTAACTTGTAACTTTACTTGTAACTTGTAACTTGTAACTTGTAACTTGTAACTTGTAACTTGTAACTTGTAACTTGTAACTTGTAACTTGTAACTTGTAACTTGTAACTTGTAACTTGTAACTTGTAACTTGTAACTTGTAACTTGTAACTTGTAACTTGTAACTTGTAACTTGTAACTTGTAACTTGTAACTTGTAACTTGTAACTTGTAACTTGTAACTTGTAACTTGTAACTTTTTTTTTTTTTTTTTTTTTTTTTTTTTTTTTTTTTTTTTTTTTTTTTTTTTTTTTTTTTTTTTTTTTTTTTTTTTTTTTTTTTTTTTTTTTTTTTTTTTTTTTTTTTTTTTTTTTTTTTTTTTTTTTTTTTTTTTTTTTTTTTTTTTTTTTTTTTTTTTTTTTTTTTTTTTTTTTTTTTTTTTTTTTTTTTTTTTTTTTTTTTTTTTTTTTTTTTTTTTTTTTTTTTTTTTTTTTTTTTTTTTTTTTTTTTTTTTTTTTTTTTTTTTTTTTTTTTTTTTTTTTTTTTTTTTTTTTTTTTTTTTTTTTTTTTTTTTTTTTTTTTTTTTTTTTTTTTTTTTTTTTTTTTTTTTTTTTTTTTTTTTTTTTTTTTTTTTTTTTTTTTTTTTTTTTTTTTTTTTTTTTTTTTTTTTTTTTAAAAAAAAAAAAAAAAAAAAAAAAAAAAAAAAAAAAAAAAAAAAAAAAAAAAAAAAAAAAAAAAAAAAAAAAAAAAAAAAAAAAAAAAAAAAAAAAAAAAAAAAAAAAAAAAAAAAAAAAAAAAAAAAAAAAAAAAAAAAAAAAAAAAAAAAAAAAAAAAAAAAAAAAAAAAAAAAAAAAAAAAAAAAAAAAAAAAAAAAAAAAAAAAAAAAAAAAAAAAAAAAAAAAAAAAAAAAAAAAAAAAAAAAAAAAAAAAAAAAAAAAAAAAAAAAAAAAAAAAAAAAAAAAAAAAAAAAAAAAAAAAATTGTAACTTGTAACTTGTAACTTGTAACTTGTAACTTTGTAACTTGTAACTTGTAACTTGTAACTTGTAACTTGTAACTTGTAACTTGTAACTTGTAACTTGTAACTTGTAACTTGTAACTTGTAACTTGTAACTTTTAACTTTTAACTTTTTAACTTGTTAACTTTAACTTTAACTTTTAACTTGTTAACTTTAACTTTAACTTTAACTTTAACTTGTTAACTTTAACTTTAACTTTTAACTTTGTAACTTGTAACTTGTAACTTGTAACTTGTAACTTGTAACTTGTAACTTTAACTTGTTAACTTTTAACTTTTAACTTTTAACTTTAACTTTTAACTTTAACTTTAACTGTAACTTGTAACTTGTAACTTGTAACTTGTAACTTGTAACTTGTTAACTTGTAACTTGTAACTTTGTAACTTTTAATTTTAAACTTTAACTTTTAACTTTAACTTTTAACTTGTAACTTTTAACTTTAACTTTAACTTTGAACTTTTAACTTTTAACTTTTAACTTTAACTTTAACTTTT